>JAZAYU010000129.1:1073135-1320635 GCA_038501625.1 Corbicula japonica
CAATGAAAACTGATATTCAATCTTTGCAGATATTAGTTGCTGTGTTAGTAAAGGGACCACTGCAATCATCATTGTAACCTTTATTTGTGCAAAGAGATTTTGAAATATTTTTTGATCAATGAATATGCAATGATGAATGTAGTGGACCCTGAATGAGATTTAAATTAGTTTACATGTATTCTACTAATATAGGATGCTTCAAGTATACCTTAAAGCTCAATATTACACTCGAATCACACTGTCAAATCTAGCAAAATGTTACAGTTTTCATGTGATGATGTTAACCATTCCCTGTGCCATCTTTTTAGGATCATCAGTGTTCGCTTATTGATTTATAAGGTTAGGTATTATTGTGATCTAAAAGCGAACACTGCTGATCGGATGGCATGGATGTGTCGACTGATCTGGATGTTCACTGTTTGCCCATGCAATAGAGCGATATGTGTGGCGGAACATGTTACTCAGATTGGCTCACATTGAGGATTAAAATGCAGGAACATGCCAAAACTTTTCAGTATAATAACTAAGCAACTAATCATTCGTCCAAACGCAGAAGGTATACATCTTCTTGAGGGTTGCCCAAGAACCTTCGCGCTAACTTCAATAATATGCCCCTAAGTAGGGATCATAGGTCAATTTTTTTGTTTCCATAGCACAACTTTGCAACATATGTAGGGATTCCTTCTAATGTTCATGTTACGTTAAGGTAATGTATTTTTAACTGCTGAATAACTAACTGATGTGCAAGTTAGTTATTCAGCAGTATACATTAATGTATCAAAAAGATTATCAGCATTGTTTTGATTTTCAGAGAATGCTTTTTCCTTCAACGCGACACAAAGGATGCAGCAACCTTCACGAACGCCCCACACTTGTCATGGAAGAACGGTGGTGAGTTATACTGTCAGTTCATGCCAAGGGAAATATTTCAGCTGATGTCATTCTTGGACAAGGAGGTTAGAGTAAGAGATCGTAACACGAAGCAACTAGTGGAAACAGCAGGCCGTCAGCCAGATGGAACAATAGCTATAAACCCACAACTCTTCATCAACATAGCAGGAGAAGTGGTAAGAAAAAATAGAAAATAAATACTGTACTCAAATGTTCTATTTGAATCGGCTAAACGCGGTTGAAAAATAATCACACTTTTAGCTCGCTTGAACGTATTCCTCAAGTAAATAATCATATTATATGCATCATTTCTTACAATAATAAAATAAGCAAAACTGTATTTTTCTTGCATTTAGGAATACAATGTAACAGCAGGATGTTTTTACAACTTAAAAAGTAGTGCCAGATTTTGATGGCACTTTCGCAGTCATGAGTTGTTCATAGTTAGTGTTTTATTTAGATTTCATGGTGTTGGTGAACATGTGGCAAACAATGTTCGTAATTCCATTCTGATTAGCCACACAGTGATTGAGCATTAATAGTGTATTATGACATTATGCCTGGTTGTCAAATAATAAGCATAATTTTGATCATATTTAACATATTGTCAAAACTTTGAATAGGATAATTTTACTTTAAGATATTCAAATTTGAAAAGTGTGCACTTAGAATTTTCTAGATGAAAGTTCTGTTAAACACTTGTGGACATCTGGCAGACACTTTTGTAATAACAACTAAAAGTGCAAATGACGGTATGCTGGCCAAAGTATAAAATAACTGTTAAAACATTATCCTACCTTTGCCTAAATCACCAGAAATAGTAAAAAGTAAAAGACATAGCAAGAAATTTAAATAGTACTAGTTCCTTAACCAATAGATTTTGCCTTAGACATCACAAATATCAATATTTAAATATATATGATATTGGCCAATGTAACCTTTACTACATTGAAAACATGGCTGGCTAAGGGTTTCAGAAATATATGAGTGAACATTTTGTTTTCAAACTGTAAATTTCTATGGTACAAGGTTAACAATGTTTTTTGGCTATTTCTAAATGACATGGTTGATATCATAGTTGAAAATCTGTCTAATGCAATTTCTTTAGATTTATACATAAATGCAAAAAAAAAAACAACAACACAAGGTGTTACCTCAGGACTCCATGAATATTTCAAAATATGAGATAATTCTTGTCAGAAATCATTCTATTTAAACATTCTGAAGTCTTTATTGTCATATTGATAACAATGCCTCACTAAGTCAGCACATTTATTTATATAGGAAGACAATGAAAATAATATTTCCTCTTTATTATCTTAGTGTAGATGCCGATGGACATGATCAATCATTGTTTACCCATTTATATATTTTTCCAATTATTTTTTGCTTACTGAGCAAGATCACAATTATGTGTGGTTGCCAGACTGGCCAGGTGCACCAGGGCCACTACTGTACAGACACCCTGCTACACCATACAGTTTAACTCCACTGGACCAGTTCCTGACAGAGGCAGAAATAACATTTGCAGAGAACTTTGGGCCATTTGTTCTGAGTCTTGGAGCCATGGCATCCATGCTGAACTTTCAAGGAATCCATAAAGAAGTTGGCCATTTCAACCTGCCAGTTATGTTTGGACCACCAATGGCGGGAAAGACCTTGGCAGCCACATGCATAGGACTTATCACAGGAATGACCAAAAGTCAAATCAGCTCAAGGTATGATGTAAATAAAAATATAATTTCCTTTATGTGTATGAAACAACCAAAGTAGTAACATAAAAAACACAAGTGATTTAAGAAGGTGTAAATTATGTTTTCAATTATGAACTATGATTTTTAAAAATCTATACAATTATCTGCCTCTGAAGTGGTTATGGTGTATTGTATAATTCTAATATATACACACATGTAATATAATTTTAATCTTCACCACTCCAGTAATGGTTAAGAACATCTTACACCCTACATATATAGTCTTATGAGGAACAAAACCTTGCTTTTTAGTGTAGATGATGATCAGACTGCATTGATTCATCATTGGTTCTACACTGTTTGCACATGGATAACAAAGGGTTTTTTCGAAAGACTATATTATTATAAATATAACATGTCTTATCTAATATATTCCACAATCTCACCAAAAAATCCAAATCAATGAATGTTGTTGTGTTTAAACATATCAAGCATTAATTCATTTACTTTCAGCATTTGGCTAAAAAGCAATTGTAATTGTAGTATATATTATGTAATGAGTGCATATTTCCCTTTAAAGGAACACACAGGCCTTCCTTTCGGAGCTATTTGTCATTTCCTCCATGCCGTTCCTGTGGGATGATCCGACGAAGGAACAGGATGTTCGGCAAGTGTGTATTGACCTTGGGAATGCTGCATTTCGGGGCAAGTACAAAGAGGACGGGAAGGTTCCACTATCGGGATGTTTGGTCACAGCCAATTTCAGTTTAAAGGAAATGGAGAAGTAAGTGAAATGCATTGAAAAAAGACATTGGTCGGTCCTTTAATTACTAGATTTTTATAATGCAAATGCCTACATGTTAACAACTGTGTAGAATAACAATAAAGTAAGATTTTAACAGTGACAGTAACAAAAGGCCTGGCAAGTAAAAGCACAAGTATCTGAGTACTTGGGTACGTCATAACACATTGTAGTATCAAATTGTTCTTGGAAAAACATGAAAATAAATATAATTATATAACTTGGTTTCAAACCCTTATATCCTTAAATGCCACAGATTGCATGTGAATATACACAAATCTTACCAGACCTTAATAAATAAGTTACATCTAGTGTACATTAATATTGTCACGTGTCTGAATTTTAGTTGTCAATCCTCCACTTTAACTCTGTTCCCTGATTTTCTGTTTGGACATGAACAGCAGGGTAAATCATACAGATTTACATTGAACAGCCTATTACATGAAACACAGATAGCATTTAAGTTTTCTGTTGCTGATTAAATTATAATATTTTGTCTTCCAGGTATTACTCGAGGATATGCTTGATCCCATTTTCAAAAGTAAACAAACAGAAACGTTGCGGAGAAGGGCCGGAATTGGAGGAAAGGGCCAAAAGTGCGTCTGCAGCTCTGCCATTACTGATCCAGATGGCTGGAGAAATTTCCAAAGAATCTATCCATGACACTGTAGAGCAAATACGTTTAGGTTATGAAACCATTGACCTGAGGATAATAGAAGGCATTGCTGTGCCGTGCTCCATGGCAAAAATGGTAAATAACTGGAAATAACTTTTAAAAAGTTTGTACTTAATCAGATCAATTGATATCAACCTTGCGTTTTATAATTAGATGGGATTAACTGTCAGAGAGCCATTGAAATAAAAAGATAAAATGTATTTGATATAATCATGTATTTGTAATGAAAACTATTTTACAATGCAATGTACCCATCCCAAACAAACAATTCAACAGAATAACCAATAATCATGTTTTTTTGCAAGGTTAAATTTTGCACACTATCAATTATATACAAATTTCTGTAATTAAAATATCAATAACTAAACTTTCGAATGGCCCAAATTTATATTATATGGTGTAATAACTGACAAATTGACCCTTCAATTTTTTATTGCAGTTGCATAATCATCTTACAATATTTAGATGTGTTTATTTGCAAACAGTGCTGAGTCGCATTCCCCCAAACCTCCTTTTGGGGCAGCAATAATTATTTATCATGTTGATTTAGGCCAGAACCTTGGACATGTTACATTACTACCCTTTGTTTTAAAATCCTGGATCCAAGCCTGCTGTGTTTGTAAAGATTCCCATATTCTTTTAAACAAAACCTATAAAGTACTAGTTCATAATTTCTATGTTTCAAGATTTTGAATGCATGCGGAAAGACAGACAGAATAGTACTGGACACGTGCCGAACCATTCTGGAATATCATGCTCAGAGATCAACTGGGGGGAGGATAGTAGATCAAGACAGTGAAGTGCCATCACAAATACAAGAGGCCTTTGAGGCCGTATTGGGCCAGCAGGTACTATATTTTCTTTACTTCAATCAAATTACCATATAAAATACCAGAATACCAAGCCTTTACATCCATGCTGTCTGATCAGGATCTACACTGTCATTTATGAAATCAACTGATGCTACTAGACTGAGTAACGATCACTCTAGATCCTGAATAAATGACACAGACATGACAGCTGATCTGTATCTATACACCGGTCGCGCAATTGAAAAACCTGATTATATAATGGGATGCTAACATACACAGAACTCTAACTAAATATTGGATACCTTTAAGAAGATGACCATTACTTATACGGATTTAATTAAAACCACCCAGCAATAAGTTCATGTTAATCATGTCTGTGGGCTTTCCAGTTTCATCTATTACAACTGATAATTCTCACTTGATCCATTTGTAAAATCATTGACAATAGTACATGCTTGTTTTTTTTTTAAATGTGTATGTATTTGTCAAACCCAGAACCCAATTAAAAATTACTTACAGTCTATTGTATAGTAAAGTAGACAGAAAAAATCTTGTCTAAACTACAATGATTCAAGGTGTTTATACTAAATGAAGTTGTTCACAATATTTTTATTGTAATAGACCTCCAGAATTGCTTTGCTTTTAGACTGACAGCACGGCTCGCATTTATAACAACAAACTGTACATCAGGGTGAAGAAATTTGGAGAGATGGCAGGGATGGATATAGTTCCATACTTCAAAGAGAGGAAATGGTCTCTATACAAGAAGACGTTCCGCTTTGAAATCAATGGAAAGAAATCCAGCAAGAAGTGTGCTGAAGTAGTACTAGACGACCTAAGTGCGACAGAAAAAACAGCTGCATTAGGTAACTTTCTAAGAAGACATGCTCCATGAGTTGAAATACAATACTTTTCAAAAGCAAATGTGTTTGTTGGTTTAAATAGTGAATTAAATCTGAATAGTTAATTCACAACACATTTAAATCAGCACCATGTAAGTGTACAAATATCAAAATTAAAACTGTCCTTATGCCATGTATACTGGCAATTAAATCTTTTGCCAGAGTTGGAAACATCATTCCTTTACACCTAGCAGTTAAACAATCCAGAATTAAAATGTCTTACAATTGTGAGTTTCTTAACTTTATAAATATAATATTTACAAAAACCACAATGAGCTTTTTTGCTTGTTGACATGTTCTGGTAATGTTTAACATGACAGACAGTAAGAAAGAGGAATTAAATATGTTATTCTCTAACTAAAATCTGTTTGTTATTTAATGTCAATATTGCTAAAAAGGAATGAAATCAATAAAAAAAATTCTCCATGTAATATTTTTGAAGCTATGTGTGCCTATCCAGTGAAGCAAGATAATCAACGTTTGGCTATACCCAATGATAGACAAGAAGAGCCTTTGGATACACCCAATGATAGACAAGAAGACACGGATACACCCAATGATAGACAAGAAGACGCGGATACACCCAATGATAGACAAGAAAACCCTTTGGATACACCTGATGACAGACAAGAAGACCCTTTGGATACACCCGATGACATACAAGAAGAGCCTTTGGATACACCTAATGATAGACAAGAAGACGCGGATACACCCAATGATAGACAAGAAGACGCGGATACACCCAATGATAGACAAGAAGACCCTTTGGATACACCCGATGACAGACAAGAAGACCCTTTGGATACACCCGATGACAGACAAGAAGAGCCTTTGGATACACCTAATGATAGACAAGAAGACGCGGATACATCCAATGATAGACAAGAAGACGCGGATACACCCAATGATAGACAAGAAGACCCTTTGGATACACCCAATGATAGACAAGAAGAAGCAGCCACCTCCCTAGAACAGATTGTACCAACCCTGATACCAGTGGCCATGCCTAAACTTGACAAACAGATCTGTAAGTCAAATTCATATTTATTACCACATTTTTATCCTTATTAGATTGTATTGCCTGTTAGTTGTTGGGTGGGCATCAACAACAAGGCCTTAACTTGGCCATATGGCGTACAAAAGGGCTCAAAAGGTAAAGGTACTGCTGGTGCATCTATAAATTCATGCGTCCAACGTATAAATTTACAGGTGCGCCTGTAAATTAGCGGTGGACCTACAACAATATACGTCTGTCGTATAAAATTTATGCGCTCCACTAATTTTCAAGTGCATCGGCAATATGAAATGATCAAGCAATCACAACCCTTGGTTCAAACAGTTGTTTTTTGCTGAAAAATTAATTTTAAATTATATAAGTTACATTTTATTTTATTTTTATTTTTGTGCTCTTAACATTTTTAACAAATTTTTAATATTTTCAGAATTAAATAAACAATTAAATATTTTTAAACCGAGTCAACATTTAATGCAATTTTCAACATATCATACCCACTGCAATAATTAAAAATGGCGAATGTGAGGCAAATTTTGATTGGCTGTCGCTAATATGGGTATAAATAGCGAAATGGTCAAAATTGAAATGTAGATGGACGCATAAATATAAACGAAGGACCAGTATTTTATAGATGCACCTGTAAATTTATAGGTCCATCGCGTAAATTTAAACGTCCTACGCATAAATTTACAGGCAACAGTAATTTTTATATTTAGGTGCACCTTCATTTTACTTTTGAGCCTTTTTGTGCGCCATTAGGCCACATACATTATTTTAAAATAACCTAGCATTAATGTTCAACATACCAGTATGTTGAGACCAAGGTCACATTTAGGTTAATTAGTAAAATTCACTCTTGTGGTGTCTCTTGTTAGGTTTCAAGTTGTTACAAACAAAACAACATATATTAAATCTTAGTAAGTTTTGCTGTTCAAAAGCAAAATGTTCTGCATTCTGTATTATGTTTTTCAGACTCTGTGGTTGTTGGAAAAAAGGAACCAAAATCAGTAAGTTATTACATAAGATAATAATTGTAATCATCTAAGTATAAACTTTGTAAACATTTCCTAATCCTTTCCTCCATATAAAGGTGTTTGATTGCATGTGCAACCAGTGTAGATCCAGATCTGCTGGACATCCACATTTTGGTCAGAAGTAACCTAAAAAACCAAAAGCGAACAATGCAAACCATGATCAAACAGCACAGACTGGCTGCCCAGGCCATGAAAGTGTTTATATGGAGGAAAGAGTTAAATAAATCATAACAAGGTTATTACTGGTAGCCTGACGGATGCAAAACAGCCAGTTGATGAGCACTGCACACTTGGTTACGACCTATTCATTGATTAACGGTAATTGGAGCTGCGACTGCACAACATTGGTCTTTAGAGTACTTGTTATAAACATGATAAATACATAATTATTATTCCTACACAGCAATTATTATACCTACACAACCAAGTGTATGTAAATGCTTATACCCTAAAATGATCAAATATTGATTTTTTCAGTTGTTACTTTTTCTTAATATAGTTTTGTTTGGCATCAATAATAACCTCATATATTTTCTGTTTATTACTATATCAAAAATCTTACAAAATTCACCACTATCATAAACTTTATGCAGAGATGCTTAAGTGTCTTCTTTTTATTACAGAAAACAGTTAGAGAATTGCCCAAGTTTGTGGGAAAAAAAACATACTTGGAATGTAAATGGAAAACTAAAAGTATATAAAGGTAGATACATATTAAAAAAAACACCTGGTGACACTAAGGCCAGGAAAAAAATTAGATTCTCATCCCCGCCCACCCATGTCCAAAACAACCCGCCCCAACAAAATTTATTGGTAAAAAAATCGAAACATTCTGCTCCATACATAACAGATTTTAAACCATCCCGAAATACATTCTTTGTTAATAAAAAAATAAAAATTAAAAATTGCCCACCCGCCCCCTTTTTTCTCGGAATATGGATGAGAATCTAATAATTTATTTTCTCTGGCCTAACACAAGAATATGTAGTTATATATCCAAGTCTGTAATGATATCTGTATATCAATACTAGAAGCTGATAGTGAAAGAGACAATTAAACTGAAACAGGTTTACAATATAACATTTCTTTACTAGTTAAAATTAAAAGCTTTTTATTATAAAATCTTTCTAGTTATAATATAATTGATAGTATTTTACTAGTTTAGTATATCATTAAATAAAATTAAAAAAAATATAATAACTTATAATATAAACTATTAATTACTTATTTGACTTAAATTTCACTTTTCTGGAACTGAACTTATTTTATCAATAAAAATGTGATAAACATTTAATTCTTTTTGCAGGGACAGTAATGATGACCGTAAAAGGAAAAGATGGGGGAAAAAGAACTGTCTACCTTGTCAAATATGACAATGGAGATGAAGAAAAGATTGATTTATATTCCGATTTTTTGGATGGTTCTTTGAAATTTATTTAAACCTGAACAAGAATTTGATATCTTCCCTATACTGTTTGTTGAATCTTAAAAATCGCCGACTGACAGTTGATTGTAAACACCTGGCACCTGGTATCCAATAAACAAGTTGACAGTTAGGGGTACAAATATCAGATAATTGGCACCTAATTGACAGTTTTGTTTGATGCCGTAGATACACCAGTGACACAAATAATTCGCAATCATTAAAATTAGCACCTGAATGTTTTAAGTACAACGTGTCTCTTGTCGGCGATTTATTTGATTTAGTTTTTTGAATAATTATATGCAAATGCGATTGTTGATTGGAAGCTTGCAAAACTGAAATCAAATCTGATTGGAGAAATATGCTGTCAGTTGATGTTAAGTAATATAGTAAATATATGCTATTTTCATGATGTGCAAATTTTACGGTGATGTTCTAGTTTGTGACACGTGCTTATTTATGATTGTATTGTTAAAGTTTTCAAAAAGTTGATACTCGAAATGTATTGAATAATTGTCATTAAAGTGTGATTGTTTCCTGTAATTGTGTTGTTTATTTTTTTGAGTAATCGATTATGACAGGCAGTCTGGAATATTCATACCCGGTATGATCGTAAGAAGCTGATATTTCCTCCTTCGTATGGGGAAGGTTTCGAGTACCCGAGTACTCGATCGGAACAAGATCCGAGTACCCGAGTACAATTTTGCTACTCGTTCCCATCCCTAATTAATAGAGAAATCAATGATTGTAATGCCTGTAACCAGTTGTGACCTTCTGTACCCTGGTGTGACCAGTGTGACCATGTATCTAATTTGACAAATAGAGAAATCAATGATTGTATTGACTGTAACCACTTGTGACCACCTGTACCCTGGTGTGACCAGTGTGACCATGTATCCAATTTAAATTTAACGACTTATTAATAGTGACCAACTGTACCCCAGTGTAACATTGTGACCAATCAATGTATGATTTCTATTAAAGCTGTGACCTGTGACCATAGGTAACAAATAACATACCATATGGAAATTATTGTGTTTTTAGGACATATCTATAAAAAGCAGCTAATCAAAATCGTTGTTTGAAAAGCCTCTAGGCAAAATCGGAGTTTCCTTGGCCTGGGTTATCTAGACGCTTAGACTGGTAGACGCTCTGATTTCGATACATTACGGAACATGACAATTACGGACCAGACATGTCCCTAGACTCTTACTCAGTCGTTATCAGTAAATAAACGTCTGTTGTAAACCAAACCTAAAGGCCTTTGATTGCCTGTTGTAGGACGTTAAAATTTCTGCCTGTATCTATTAAAACATTGCTTTCCTAGGCTTATCCCTCATCATGAAAACATGATATTTATTGTTTGTGAAAAAACAAAAAAGGTACAGCTTTTATTAAAACAAAGCAACTAGAATGTGTAAACAGCGCACTGAAGGAAAGGATATGATAAATATTGTGCAGAATTTTGGCAACTCAAAATTTAACAAATATAAGTATAGTTGGTACTTCAAACATAATGTACGACAGTTAATCAGTGACCAGGTTAAGTTGCACCAAATTGTTATTTGCAACCTTGTTGAGATAAGTTCAACGGACATCTTATAATGTGATATCCATTGAATACGCCGCTGAACATGGAATGGTATTAATCTGAAAATACCTCATTGAAGGTTCCATGTTCACCGCCATATGCATAACATCGTTTGGGATGGATCAAAATTGTACTGTTTATTGGTGTAAATATTGAGTTGCGCTCAACCCGGGGCTAGGCGGCGTGGCCAGTAATATGCAATCCCATTACTGCCATGAACAGGCTCAATCAAACCGAGCCTGCAGTATTTTCATATTTGTCGTGTTCGACGGCTTTCAAAGTTCCCTTTTCATCTATTTCAATATCACAGTAGCGTTGTTTGTAATGTGTGGCGGCTGTAAAAAGTCTCCACGTACATTCAATCAGTGCTGTTATCAGTTACGTCCTTTGAAGGTCGTTGAGCACGATACTTATGTACTAAGTTAATAGTACTTCTAAAATTACTTTTGTTTTATATTTCGGCCAGTTTAAAGATAGGTGGTTTCAATATCCCAGCCAATAAGGTTTTGGATACCCCTTAGGATATACTTCCTGCTTTTTAAATTTTGCCTTTGGCGTTGTCTGTGATACGCAGGATTTATAATCTAAGATCCCCTATCAAAATTTTATTCTGTTTAGTTCCGCCAATGTTTTCTCGTTTAGGGCAAACCCATTCTTTTATCTGGGCACCATACGCCGCTGAACATGGAATGGTATTAATCTGAAAATACCTCATTGAAGGTTCCATCTTCACCGCCATATGCATACCATCGTTTGGGATGGATCAAAATTGTACTGTTTATTAGTGTAAATTTTGAGTTGCGCTCAACCCGGGGCTAGGCGGCGTAGGCAGTAATATGCAATCCCATTACTGCCCATGAACAGGCTCAATCAAACCGAGCCTGAATTATTTTCATATTTGTCGTGTTCGGTGGCTTTCAAAGTTCCATTTTCATCTATTTTAAATAATACTTACTGGTGTTAAGTTGTTAATCTCCAGCAGCATGTACTTTACCTATAAACGTGCGGAACACCACCCATACTTAAACATCAAGAAAAGATAGCTTTAACTCGCTAAAGATTCTCTGGCGGCTATATCTGCCAGACAAAGTTGGTTTACTACTGTGACTTCTCTACTGAAGTAAAGACATGCGAGGTGAAAAGTCTAACGTTTTCTGGGATGTTCGTCCCTAGAATGTTTCGACCCTAGTAGTCCACGCACCGCTGATAAATATTAAAGAAAATTAAAATTTTAAGTAAAATATCTCCTGAAATCTTTAATAATAAAATGGTATCTAAGTTTAAAACATATGTTATGTCTGTAACTTTTCGTTGTATGGTTGCATTGCTGTAAGTGTTTTCTCGGTGTGTGTATGAAAGAAAACTCTGTTAAAGAACTATGGGTGTAAATGAAGACATCATATGTGGATCTCATGTTGTACGCCACAAAATTATTTCATTTTCCATTCAAAAATTTTAATGCATTAACATATAGTCTCATCTGCTTCAATTCAATATGCTAAGCAAGCCTTTTTACTAGCTTTTTAAAAAGCTATTCTTGTAAATCTAAGGCCATGCCTGTAGTGAAATGCAGGAGAACCCCGCTAAAAACACCACAAAACGGACTGTGAGTGTAACGGTTGGAAACGGTGAAACGGTTAAAAAGATAACGTAAGGAATTTAAAATTTTTAGATATCATTACCGGTGGCCTATATATCGTTTATTACTCATTTCTGGTCACATGCCGGTGATAATAACTTAGCTACTCAAAATATATTTATCTACATACGAAGCCTCCAAGGAGCGGAGCACGTCGTTTCATGTACTAAATGCAGAGTTGGGAATGTTGTTACAACTGAGCTTGAGTTTGATTACCTTTAAGGTAAGTTAATCAATTTTATCGTAAGACAGTCTAGTATTATGGTATGCTGCACTATCTAGAATATGTTGACACTGTTTACTTGTTACACGATATTACATGAAGAGTGTCTACAGGGACATATTACATGAAGAGTGTCTACAGGGACAACCGCGTATTGCCCCTATACCTGTTACCACAAATGAAAATACTTATGACATAATTAAGTCATACATGTATAATACTAATTTTTTGTTACTATGTCAGTGTCGTATAATGTTCCATCTACAAATGCTAGTTAAAGAACGTCAAACAATATGATAACTTTTCTTTGGAGTTTTATTTTCATATAGCCTAGGTATATATCTTACAACCTGCAAAATCTTAACAGGTAAGATTTTAAAACTGTCTTTTAACTTGTATTCACTAGCCTCTGTAATTAAGACGATTCTTTGATAGTTTGCCCTGTCCGCGATAAGTTGGGATCCGGCATGTGGCTCCTCTAAAGGTTGCTTCCCGGACTGTACCGGCGGATGCCAATACCTGGTCAAGTGGCAAGATTCTGGTTCAAACATTCATTTCACACTGCAAGCCGAGGAAACGGACACAAATGTGTATATCGCCATTGGGTTTTCTAACGACTATCGTATGGTAGGTGAAATATATAATATATAAAATAATCCGCACGCAGAGTAAAAAATGTACTCGCACCCTTAATTGCCCGCAGAGATAATTCTGTACACCAGCCGTTAGGTGATTATCGCCCCGCACAGTGAATAATGTACCGTTTCTTTTTTAAATCAAAATGCTGTCACTGGGACACATACTTGTAACCAAAACGAGTCCAATTAACATTCCAAAGTCCCCGTGTAACTACCCAGAAATAGAAATAAGTTAAACACTAACGAAAGAAATATAAGATAAAATAAATATAATTTTGCTTACCCAATCAGTTTCATACTTCGATTGTCACGCAATATGACTTATTGACCATTCAATGACTTACAAATTTTTTCATAACATTTCATCATCATCATCATCATCATCATCATCATCATCATCATCATCATCATCATCACCATCATCATCATCATCCCCCTCCAACAACAACATCATCATCCTCGTCGTCGTCATCATCACTGACATATTCAGACAAAATCTCATTTTTAATGAAGAAGTTTTGGCAGGCCTGGATCCGACCCTGATATATGTTTTATTACTTAACTTGATTGTTTTGTTGCTAGGGTGACGACAGTGTGGTGGGGTGTATGATACCCGGTACGACAGTCTACTCTTACTACAACGAGGACACGAATACGAATGAACTTTCTCCTGTGAGCTCATAATATTTTAATATTACTAGACACAAACTCACAAAATATGTATACATGTTCTTGTATTTTTGGTCGCTTCACTATAACGGCATTTTCCCCAGAATCGTTATTTTTAATATATTTCATGATGTATAAAAACGACAACAATTATATAATTTCTAACCAATCTTACACACTGGCATTATTTTAAGGGTCCATTTACTCCTCTTTGCACTTTCATCAATAAAAAAGAAAATTATCAAAATATCAGTAACGGTAAAATGCCGTTCAATAAAACTTTGCACAAATGAATGTTAAATGTATCTTTACTTTGCATATGGTAAGACAAGTTTGAACAGTAAAGAAAAATAACGAGATCTAAAAAATCCCTAAACTTACATAAACGTACATAAATTTACAAAAACTAAACAACACAAAACATCATTTAAAATGCCCACGTAATTAATATGATACTGATAGGTTGACAACAGTATCTTTTGTCCTCGTGACTTACATATGTGAGCTATAGGAAATATTAGCAAAAGTGTGCGTGACCTTCAATTTCCTGGTCGCGTAAACGGGTGACACAAGTTGATTTCTCTTTTCGTAGTTGAAAGTTCTTTACAAAATACACAACATTTTCTTGTCAGTATCATTACACTCATGTGGGATTTTAAAATATTGTTTTTCATTGCTTAATTTTTGTGAATTATTTAATGTTTATTTACTGTTAATGTTAACAAGACATTTTTACACGGACTACTTTATGACAAAACACAATTTAATTAAGGTCAAAAATGCAACTGAAAGACGCGCTGCTAATTCACATGACATGATATTTTATTAGAAAACCCTTGGTCTTAGTGCGACCAACCTTACCCAGACTGGCGGAGTGATCACGTGCTCTTTCAATCGTTCTTTTACCGAACCAGACTCGAAGTTCTTCGATTTACATAACGATTACATTCTCATGCTGGTCGTTGGAGAGGTAAAAAACAAACATGGTATGTTGTAGTACGTTATTGATAATTAGACAGTCATGTGACATACAAGCTAACACAATTAAGGCTTATCAGCAAACCGTTTTACAAAGTTGATATCGCCATGCTCTTCTGATGATTATTAATCGCTGAAAAAATATTTAAAGGCCGTCAACAGTCGTCATTGCACTGCCATTTAGAAGAAGAAAAATATCCTGGCTTACATGAACGACACAATGATGGAAGCCTTTCACCAATATAAAACTAACTTGCAATATCTTAGAATCTCATGTAACAGTTTCTAGATGTTGATGTTTGTATGGATTACAACCAGTTCAAGGAGTCTCTTTGTGAATTATAAAAGTGTTTTGTTGCCGGGAACTATCCGAAGCCCGTTGCTGTTTTTGAGTATTTAAAATCTTTGTCACAAACAGAATCTTTACAACAAACTGTTCTGAAGGCTTAACCAGAATATTTTACCTTGTGTTGTAGATTACAACAAACTGTTCTGAAGGCTTAACCAGAATATTTTACCTTGTGTTGTAGATTACAACAAACTGTTCTGAAGACTTAACCAGAATATTTTACCTTGTGTTGTAGATTACAACAAACTGTTCTCAAGGCTTAACCAGAATATTTTACCTTGTGTTGTAGATTACAACAAACTGTTCTGAAGGCTTAACCAGAATATTTTACCTTGTGTTGTAGATTACAACAAACTGTTCTCAAGGCTTAACCAGAATATTTTACCTTGTGTTGTAGATTACAACCTGTTTTTCAGTAACTTGGATTCAAAAAATGGGATTTACGAACTTGAAATTGTTAAATTATTAAATTTTGTAATATCTATTAAAATAAATAATTTCAGAACAAACTGAAATAAGCAAGCATTATATGATACCTTGGAGCAGTGAAGGCAAGGTGGACTTTAACCGACACTACGTCGTCCCCGAACATAAACTCAATACTCCACTCGTCAAGCTACACGGTAAGGATTTAATGAACTGTTCCACACAGTGCAAGCAAGGATTTTAATGATATATTGTCAATAAAGCAAACACCCGCGTGACGAGTTCGCAGGACTGTATGTAGGCCCCATTTCGCGCTTGGATTAATTTAAATACATGTATTAATGTATGGTGTTCTTAAAATAAAATTTTATTGTCTATTACTTCAAGCCTTTAATTTGAACTTTTTCGTTTCGTCCTGTTAACAAATACCTGGTCAACAACTGCTGAGCAACGTTTATGACAACACACTGATGCCTTTATTCCTTTTGCACTCCAACTTGCTGTAGGTTATGATTTATTGCCTTTAATCCCTTTAAGTAAAAGTGTATTGCAATTTTGCATTGAATTATTGCTTAATCCCTATTTTGGTATAGTATTATTATCAGCATTGCACTTAATAAACCTATTTATTTCGAGGTGTAAAGTTGGCAATGAAGTATGAGTTGGAAGCTACATACATTCAATATCCGGCTAGAAGCGAATCCACTGTCAGCAGTGATTTGTGTACTCGCTCTACATAAACAGCAAATAGCCTGTTGAAATCGAATCCTCTGTCGATTACAACAGGCTATTTGCTGTTTATTTAGAGCGAGTACACAACTCACTGCTGACAGTGGATTCGATTCTAGCCGGATATTGAATGTACAGCTTCCAACTCATACTTCATTGCCAACTTTACACCTCGAAATAAAACAACAAATTGATTAGATTAACAAACATTTATGTTATATGTTATGTAGCTGTTTGTAGCTATTTAGTGCTGTTTACCTAGATAAACAGTAAATGCCGTTTTGTGATCTAATCTGCAGTGAATTGAGTATTTGCTTCACAGGAACGGAAAATAGCCTGCCCGAAAGGAATTCAGTGCAAGCAGCGAGTCGTGTATTCACTCTACACAACGAATAAAATGCCGGAATCTAAGCCACTACCAGAAGTTAGTCGTGCCTTCGATCTTCATAAGACAACAACAACGACTTATTGTGTAGAGCAAATACACAACTTACTGCTTGTAGTTAATTCGATTCCGGCGGGTATTAAATGTCCAACTTCAAATTCATATCTTACTGCTAGCTTCCACGTCTTCCTTTTCGCCTTCCTAGGTATAATGATGGTTATGGCATGGCAACTGATGGTTACTGTTGGCATAGTTATAGCGAGATACAACAAAGATATGCTGCCAGACAGGAAATTGTTTGGCACCAAAGTCTGGTTTCAGGTACGGAAAACATCATCTTATCATACATTTTCGTGTTAGATAATTAAACTAATAAAATATAATTGTTACTAAGTGTCTTTTTTCGTCAATATTTCGACATTTTTCGGCGTTAGCTGTCTAAGCTCACTTTTGACCTAGTTTTTCGACCAATGAAATATTGTAAATAATGCTCGTATTCTCTTATTATGCAGAGGGAAAATGAAATAAACTATTTCGATTGGTAGCTATTTACACCATAGAGGCATCTAGCAGGGTGGAGAGGTATCTAGTGGGATTTTTATTATTATGCAGCGGAAAAATCAAATAGATTATTTCGATTGGTGTTGTATTGGAGACAAACATATTTACGATTTAAATAACCAGTTAAGTCAATATTGATGGTTTAAATACATTTTTATATGGAATATTCTTGGGTGTCAGGTAAACACTTGCATACAACACACAGTGTAAAACGAAAGAGAAGTGTAGATATTTCTAATTCTTACTGGTTTCTTTCTAGTTCCTGTGATACTGTTCGTTGTAGTGTAGTGGCTAACACTCTCGCCTCTGCAGCGGAGGCCCCGGGTTCAAAACTCAGGAGGGACACTTTTTTTTAAAGTTAATTACGTACAAGTTGGTAGATTTCGCTTTTTTAACAGGCTGTTTGTATTTATTTTTATTAAATTTCAAGAACATTTATTCATCTTGAGTTCTAACTCTACAAGAGGTATTTTATTGAAACTGAATAAATGTAGACAAGACTTAATGTAAGACATTGCTTCTTTAATCGACTTGTTATCACTGTATGAAATTGTTGCATCAGCTTCAACATTTTTTTTTGAAAGACACTTTAAATGAATTTACGAGTTGTCATGATTCGGTCGCTTAAACTCTAGGTCATACTAAGAAGGCAGGGAGGGTTCGTCAACAGCTATAACAAGTAAAATAAAATAACTAAACTGTGTCTGCTTCGCCTCTCTGTATTTCCTTCTTTCTTATATACATGTACATGTATATATAAATCTTTTCCATCAACGCCGTTTATCTTTTTTAAAGATATTTCTTGTTTCAAATAACTGTAAAGAAAATAACTTAGCTATCTCACTGATTGTTTCCAAGAAACTTAGACTCCTGCAACTTGGTAGAATCCTTATAGCCAATGTTAACATTAATTATTACATGAACTATAAATAGACGCAACGCGATTGGTCACACCCCCAAAATAACCGAGTCAATAAATCTAGATATTGACCCGCTTTCGCTGATATTGACCTGTCAGTTTCCATCTTTATATATATATATATAACTATTTATAGTTCATGTAATAAAACAGTTATTTACGTATTAGCTGGGAAATATGCTGTTGATATTGACCGCAAAAATCGTTATTGACCTCGGCGATACGATTTTTTAGGTCAATATCACAGCATATATCGCAGCTAATAAGTAAATAATTGTATTATACTTAAGGGCAAATGTGAAACTATGAGATTTTGTTGTTATAGTTACATCGTGGAGTGATGGTTGGAGCATTGACGTGTGTTGTTGTCGGCTTCATAACCATCTTTGTACATATAGACGGATACAGTCAGGTACGTATACATCATCTTCAGATTCGAAATCAGATTGCATGTATATGAGATCAGCCTGAGATCGTAGTTCTTGTAGAAGATTTAGTTTTCATTCTTGACCCTAGTAGGTGTTGTTCCGAAGCAAAATCAATTCTATCTATTCATTTATTGTATATTTGATAAGTATTTTATCAGGAAAAAAATCGAGAAGTTTTTTATATTTATATATATGAATTGTATTGACGACAGGTCCCTCCCCGGAAGTCAGTGAGTGGCGGAGATGCGCATCCTATCTTGGGTATCATAGTTACAGTATTCTGCTTTGGCAACGTAAGAATATTTTCATAACATTTGTATTCATAATAACACGGATCCTGTAGAAACTGCTGACAAATTGCTTTCATATTCCCAGGAATCATGTCGTAAGTCGATGTCGGCGTCTCTCTTCAGGATAAAACTTTCCAGCAACCTTAGTATATCTTGCACACTATTATTGTCACACATTAAAACTTTGAGATCTTTGGAGATGGCATTCAAACTATCCCAAAGTGTTATGACTAAGCCGCGTTGACAACGAAGTACTTTGTGTTCTGTCGTTGTTTCAGCCTGTAATGGCGGTGTTCCGACCTGACCCAAATCACAAGTATCGCTGGATTTTCAACTGGGCTCATTTTGGTGTAGGAATTGTCGGACAAATACTGGCAGGTATACAATGTAACAGTTAAAATATTTTTAAAAGAGATATTTGGGCATTTATCAAAACATTTGGGCATTTAACATCACGATGTTTCATAAAGATACAATAATAACATGTGTTTGTGCCAATTTTCTTTTTGAACTGCATATTGCCGTCAGAGATGTTGATAATTTTCTTTTTTTATCGATGAAAGTGCTATGATGACAGTAGACGGGTAGAGAATATTTTATCGGAAATATCATGGTGATTAATACATTTCTTTTTTTATTCTAGTGGTAAATCTTATAATTGGTTACCTCTTGGAGCGGGCGAACTTGTCGAGAAGTGTGATATGGGTGACTATAGTCCATCTTGTCGTAATAGCTGTGGTGTGTGGGGCTCTAGAAGGAAGCAAATGCTTCTACACACGCGTACGTAAAAGTAAGAATACCAGCATTAAGTTATCTTTCACTTTGATGAATTTATGTCTCTCCTTCGAAGAAAAGGGTACATGTACTGTGTTTTTCTTTCTTTTCATTACTATTCATATTCTTGTTTTTCTTCAAATGTATTCATGTCTGCAACAAATCTGGAAAACTACTATAGAGGACTGATTATTACCTGACAGTATCAAGCACCTTCCAAGATAAATTACCCAGGACCTCTTTCTTGCAAACTTATAACTTGTCCATGTGTTAATGCTTACGTTGTCCAGGGTTTGTTTTAACTCTTCCGAAGAATTGCTTGAAACTTTTAACATTTACAAATGGCACTATAAGACTGTAAACTGTACACAAAATAATAATTCTTTGCTTCACTGTTTACATTTAGTTCCTCTTGTTCTTTGATTTTTTGTTTATTATATGGATAAGTTTGCAAGCAAGTTAATTTCTGATATAATGTTAAACCTAAAGGCATGAAACTATGGACACATAAATACAACTATAAGACGTTTTAATGAGCTACATGTAAGTTAACAAAGTCTTCACCTGTGGGGAAGGAGAGGGTGAGGGCGAGGGTACCCCGTCACGTTCAAGAAATATATACATTACATACCAATACATAATTTTTTCAGGGTTTGTGTTGGTCGGAAATGCGGGCTGGTACACTCCCATCACTCAAACACATCCTTGCCTTGTGTATATGATGAAAGGATTTTTATTATTTCAGTGATAGCTTGCGTCCTTTTTTGCCAGCGCGTGCATTTTAACTTACTTAAAACTACACCAACAAATTGGCTTTTTCAAAACTGAAGCGAGAATGATACCTGTTCTTAGTAAACTATTCTTAAATAACTTTGTTGTTTACATAATATGTCATATCTCTTTGAAGCGAATCTAATTGCCTATATTGTCTTGAAATTGTTATAATGGTATATCCCGATATACCTGTACTAATGTGTTTTGTCTCTGGTCGTACCTACATGTAGCCCATAACACTTTAAAAAAGTAAAGTATGCATATCATTGCCACATCCAGAAAACAACACCTCATCACACAGCCAAAAAGAAGTGCCTTTAATATTTATTCATCCTAAATCAAATTTCCTCAACTATGTTAAAAGAGACGTCCGCTTGAAAACAACATTACTATTTTTTATCTGATTTTATAAAGTGAATCTCTACACAGTTTATCTGAATAAAATGTTTACGGAATAAAGCTTTGAAAAATTGTTTACAAACATTTATTTTGTTAAGGGACACTGACCAACTCAAGCCAAAATATTCCAATAGAAGACAAGAATGTCACTGGAGTCAGAGAAAATCAATCGGTAAGGGTTTTGTTAAACATAAAATTGTTTTCCGGATGGAATATTGTTATGCAATCTGACATCACTTTGCGAAATACACTCACAATTTAGAATCAAAGTACTGAAAGTACAGAAAACCAGCGAAGCGATTTTGCTTATTGAGGATAACCAGTGCCATTATTCTCATACATGTATCCATTTACGAAAAAGCAAAAGAACTTGGTTCACTCGCAAAGACCTTCATCTTGTCTATATGATAGTGGAAATAAGGTTTTCCATTTATTATCTGGATGAAGTCTTCTGTTAACCCTTTACTCCATAGATATACCTTCATAGCTTGGGCGAGCAGTTTAGATCCATATCAGCTGGTACATCTGTGCGATCTGATTAGGATTTAAACAATTCGCTTTTAGAATCATTAATTTTTTTTCTGACCAGTTAATCACAAATTGATGGATTTTTTCATGTATCATATTATTAGAAAAAGGTGCCAGATTTAAGACATTGGTAAACATATCATTGAGTTTTGGTTGTCAAGGAGCTGGGATAAATGTCCATTAGCTTACAATCCGTTCATATAACATCAGTTTCAGCAGACAGATGTGTCGTTTTTAATTTTAGGCTTCATCATGGTTAGTCCTCTTTATTCACACGTACTTTTACTGTTATTTTGCATTCTTCAAAACGCGGGAAATTGTGACGTCACTGACATTTGCATTTTCAATGTGTAACTGCGCCTATGATTTCATGTACTCCGAACAAGAATAGTAGTCATCTCTAGCTTAATCGAAAACGTTAACCTAGTAAACATCTTCACCTTTGGAAAAAATGTAAATTATGCATTATTCCTGAAACAAATCATAGTCCGTTCCTTGGAACACTGATGGCCTTATTGTCGACGTGTCTCCTGCCACGTACGTGATAGCCGGACACGTACCGCGCTTGCTCGTAGCATGTTTCGAATACATAGATCTGTAAATCTTACATGTCCTTATTTCTGTACGAGTAATATCCGGTATACTAGTTTTAATATGTTAAATTTTACACATCTCAATAGTTTACTGTTTACTGTTCACGCTTATATGTGGAAATCCAATATACAAAAATATTCAGCAACCATGATTGCTTCATATTCAGTGATCTACAACGCTCATGAACGCCTATCATGAAATAATAAACAAATGTTCGCAATATGTCTTGAAAATTTCAAGTTAAAGCATTTGCGCATTGATTTCATAAAGTGGACAATTGAAGAAAAATATGCTAAGATGGAAATTTATCATTATCGTTATTGTTAATGATAAAAATAAATAAAAAATATTTCGTGAAACAAACAGTTTAGCCGCGGAACAAACGTCCGATATTGAAATGGTTTTAAAATGACAAAATAAAGAAAATGTTTAAACTGTTATTTTGAGCTTCGAATAAGCAGAAAAGATATGTTAAATATTTCAGAATTAATATTTGGCTATTGTAATATCCTAACATCGGGAATATCGTTTATATCTCTACCTAAAGGTAACATATCTGTGGCTCGCTAAAGAATCCCTGGCGGCTACAACCCCCAGATAAAATTGGTTTACTATTGTCGATTGTGTTCTAAATTAGGGACAGCGCAGTGAAGCAGTCAAGTATTCATTTAGCGATACGAACGTGGCAAGAGCCAACTTAAACACGTAACAGGAAACTTTTGGTTTGATACCGGTTTCAGAATTATGATTAGTAAAACCAGCTTCGCTGGTTAAAAATGGGCCAGTATTAATTTTGACGATATTTTCTGAATCCGTATTTTCACACAAAAAGAATTCGTCATAATGTGAGTGATAATTGTGAATTCTTCACACGTCTGAATATATCAGAAATCGTCAATATAGCATGTTTTAAGTCTTTAGAGATTGCAAGTATGAAAGTATTTATTACAGCTAGCATACAAAATGCAAACAACTTAAACTTTACTATGCAGGCGTGCGCTATAACGCCGCATAGGAGCTTCGCAGCATAAACATTTTTTTTCGTTAATGCAGTGATTTTCAACGCAAAACAAGGCGACCGCGTTTATGCGGCGCCGCTCAAAGCAGAAAGCAGATATTTCAAATATGGGGCGCAACTGTGCCTTTTTACCACATAAAGAGGATGTATTTAACCAATTTAACCAATTATTATAAAGCTTAAAACCAGAGTTCTAATATTTGAAGAAATGGTGATGGTGATGGTGATGACGTTGGTGATGATGATGTGATTTCCCTCCGTTTCGAAATTTTATAACATAGGAGTCACCAGAGATGTATTGGTGTAGGGAGCTTCTTTAGTTACTTTTATTTTTAGCTCGACTATTCGAAGAATATGTCGAGCTATTTTACTCACTCTGGCGTCGGCGTCTGCGTTCCGCTTTGGTTAAAGTTCGCGTGCAACCTACCTATATCTTAAAAACTACTATAGCTACAGCTTTGAAACTTGGCATGCTTGTCCATCATCATGTCCCGAGTGTGTATGCCAATAACCATTACTCAACTTTCATTTTGATCAAATTATGTCCCTTTTTCGACTTAGAATTTCAGGTTAAAGTTTGCGTGCAAGCTACTGTACAAACTCATAACTTCAATTCTACTTATACTACAGCTTTGAAATTTTCAGCACTTGTTCATCATCTTATCCCGAGTGAGTATGCCAAGAATCATAACTCTAATTTTCATTTTGATCAAATTATGGCTTTCGGCTCAGAATTTCAGGTTAAAGTTAGCGTGCAAGTGTACCGTACCGTACCGTACCGTACCGTACCGTACCGTACCATACCATACCATACCATACCATACCATACCATACCATACCATACCCCATACCCTACCCATACCCATACCCTACCCATACCCATACCCATACCATACCCATACCATACCATACCATACCATACCATACCATACCATACCATACCATACCATACCCATACCCATACCCATACCCGTACGATACCATACCATACCATACCATACCATACCATACCCATACCTATACCATACCATACCATTTAATACCATACCATACCATACCATACCATACCCTTCCCATACCCATACCTACACCATACCCATACCCATATCATAGCATACCCATACCATACCATACCATACCATACCATACCATACCATACCATACCATACCACACCATACCCATACCATACCCACACGATACCCATACCATGCCATACCATACCCATACCCATACCATACCATACCCATACCCATACCCTACCCTACCACCATACCATACCATATCATACCATACCATACCATACCATACCCACACCATACCCATACCATACCCATACCATGCCCATTCCATACCCATACCATACCATGCCATACCATACCATACCCATACCCATACCATACCCATACCACACCACACGATACGATACCATACCATACGATACCATACGATACCATATCATACCATACCATACCATCCATACCACACCACACCACAACACCATATCATTCTTTACTAGATACTATAATATATACTGTACTGTACTGTACTGTACTGTACTGTACGGTACCGTACGGTACCGTACCGTACCCCACCCTACCACACACCATATACCGTACCGTACAGTACCGTACATACCATACCATACCATACCCAAACCCATACCATACCATACCATACCATACCATACCATACCATACCCATGCCCATACCCTACCCTACCCTACCACCATACCATACCATACCATACCCATACCCATACCATACCATACCATACCATACCATACCCACACCATACCCATACCCATACCCATACCATACCATACACACACCATACCCATACCATACCATACCATACCCATACCCATACCCATACCCATACCATACCATACCCACACCATACCCATAACATACCCATACCCATACCCATACCATACCCACACCACACCACACCACACGATACGATACCATACCATACGATACCATATCATACCATACCATACCATCCACACCACACCACACAACACCACCCCACACCACACCACACCACACCATATCATTCTATACTAGATACTATAATATATACTATACTGTACTGTACTGAACTGTACTGTACTGCACTGCACTGCACCGTACCGTACCGTACCGTACCCTACCATACACCATTTACCGTACCGTACAGTACCGTACCATACCATACCATACCATGCCATGCCATGCCATGCCATATCATACCATATCATACAATACCATACCATACCATACCATACCATACCATACCATACCATACCATACCATACCATACCATACCATAACCAAAACCAAAACCAAAACCATAACTAAAACCATACCATACCATACCATACCAAATGACAAAATATTGGGATAATTGAGTGTTGAGTGGTTAAGGGGGTGGGGTAGGAGGTGGACAGGGATGGTGGGTAGATGAACTTGGATCAAGTAACTTTTGTTCATATGTGTGTGTTGGGGTGTCATTAACTCCTGAATTACTCCCCAGTTTAAATGAAGCCCAGTTTAAAATGTGCATAAATATGTCTGACTATTCGAATAGTCGAGGGTGCAATCGTTTCCTACTGGCTCTTGTTATTGTTCCAGTAACGACAGAGTTATGGTTCTTGATTTATTTAATATTGAGATATTATTTTGTTTTTTATGGCAAAATGCCCTTTAAAACTGTAAGTTCGATAGTGATGCTATAATATATCAACCACTTGTGCCTTTTTGCCACATCAAAAGTATTTTTATGCGTTGAAAATCACTTTATAAACGATAAAAAGAATTTATGCGGCGATGCTCCTATATGGCGTTACAGTGTTACAGTATTTGAATAGTATCCTGTTATATTTATAATGAATTTATCTGAAAGGAATATTGGAACTTAGCTAAACATCACTTCTGCACTGCCGACCGAGGCATAATCACCGAGCCTGAAATCATGCATAAAATCAACGTTTAACCGAAAGAGCTATAAATAAAATACTTTTGATTTACAACACATTAATCCATTATCTGTGACATTATTTTCTTTGATTTATGTCACTAAAATTTGTGATCGCATTCATGAATTTTCTATGACTGACATTTTCTTATAAGAAATATTTCAGCGTTTACTTCCAAGCCCGTCAACAAATTTAGTACATTCTAATCATACACTGCTTTGAAACTGGTTTTTGTTTATTAATCGTTGATTTTGTTTTGTTGGTATGCACTTAATTCTTGGAAGTGTACAGCTGAATTCAAAATTAAAATTTACCTTTATTCCTTTTTGAGACAGTCGGATAATCAGAAACACTCCATCCATCCGTCCGTCCGGTCCGTCCGGTCCGGTCCGGCCGGGCTGTCCATACTGTCATTACAATACACGATCCTTTATAGTAATGGTACATTAATTGTAAATATTTAGAGATGTAACAACATTTTAATTGAGATCTATTGAGAAATAATGTTTGGTAAAAGTATTTAATTATTTTTTCATTTTGAATTAGAACTGGTTAGTTTAATATATTTGCCATCATCAGCAGCGTGGAGGCAGGTACAGAAATCTGACAACATTTCAGACAACATATATAGTTCAGTTTGGAACAGTGAAGACCGATCAGTCGGCTTATCCCTACACGAAGCCCTAATAATGTTATTATTCGTTATTGCTCGTTGTCTTTTTTACAGAATCTGCCTGTCATCGCACTGGTGATGACTACTATTACATCGTTTGCGTTCTCCGTCGCAGTGCTAGCTCTGATCGCGCTCAGTTAAACTAACACTGGAAGCAGTTTGGTGATTTCCTATCTGTCGGCTACGAAGTCGGATTCTTCTTCTACATTTAACGCCTAGATCATTTTTGTGACAAGTTTTCCACCTACAATCATAGTGTAAGACCATACACTGCTTGAAATCGGATCAGGTAGTAAATAGTAGCGGAACATAAAAAAAGTGTCACATAAGAAAGATTGAATTGTTGAATATGGCTTCGATCCTTGTGAGAGTGTCTGAATGATAGAGATGTCAGTTAGGACAACATCAAGCACATCGCTGATTAGGCGCATCAGCTGTCGTTTAGTTTAATCAGTCAAATGTGGAAGACTGTAATGGGAGTTAATACTTCTTGGTATTTACTATTCACAATAAAACAGTGCAGTAACCCTACTGATCTAAACCTATCCGATTTATTTGTTGTCTTCCAACTTTGAAGACATGTAACTTAAAATTGGTTCCTGATATAAATTTATTTCGTTTTCGGTATTTGCATTGGTCTGAGCAAACACAACAACATAGGACAGTTATTGCATTAGCCTAGGTTATACCTTCAGCACAAACTAGAGGTGATATTCTTTTTTCCAGATATTCAAATCTGGTAGCTTTATTTATTCAAAATTTCCTCATTCGACTTTTAACACTGGCAACAACTTTGTAATCTTTGATAAATTAATATTTGAAGAACCAATCGCCCTACGATTACTACGAAACTTCAGCACTTCTGCAGCGACAGCGCATAGCCACATACAATATGTATGCACAAGTAACACCTCATGACACCGGAGACTGATTCATACTGATGAAAATGTTCATTTATTTGCATGGAAGACAAATAGTGCTATTGTTATTGTATAAACGATCCAGGATCAGACAATGAATCAACTACAGACAGCTAATCGAAGACTACAGACCGGAAATCGAAGATAAAGACTGGTAATCGAAGAATAAAGACCGATAATCGAGGACATAAGACTTGTATCGAAAACAACCAACCGGTAATCGAAGACTACAGATCGGTAATCGCAGATTAGAGATCGGTAATCGAAAACGTAAGACCTGTGATCGAAAACAACCAACTTGTAATCGAAGACTACAGATCGGTAATCGAAGACTACAGACCGATAATCGAAGACTAAAGACCTGTAATCGACGACTACAAACCGGTAATCGAAGACTACAGATCGGTAATCGAAGACTACAGACTGGTAATCGAAGACTAAAGACCTGTAATCGACGACTACAGACTGATAATCGAAGGCTTAAGACCGGTAATCGAAGACTACAGACCGGTATTCGAAGGCTAAAGACCGGAAATCGAAGCTATTGACCGGTTTTCGAAGCTGCAGAGTGGTTATCGAAGCTGCAGACTGGTTATCGAAGACTACATACCAGTAATAAAAGACTTCAGACCAGTAGTTGAAGACTGCAGACCGGTAATCGAAGGCTACATACCAGTAATTACAGACTACAGACCAGTAGTTGAAGACTACAGACCGGTAATTGAAGGCTATTGACCAGTAATCGAAGACTACACATCGGTAATCGAAGCCAAGACCTGTTGTCGAAGGCTATAGACCGGTATTCGAAGGGTACAGACCGGAAATCGAAGGCCACGACCGGAAATCGAAAACTACAGACCGGTTTACGAAGGCAACAGACCGTAAATTGAAGCTTTAGACCAGTCACCGAAGACTTCAGACCGGTATCCGAATGCAACGGCAGTTGAAGCTATAGACTGGTAATCGAAGACTGCAAACCGGTAAATAAGCTACAGACTGGTAATGGTATATACCATTTTAATTTCTTAAATTGGTTGGTCATTTTGTTATGTGCGACAGACCAGTGTATGTGGCATTAAAGACAAAATTTGGTATAATATCACTGCAGACAGTGGTAAAAGAATAGTAAAACAGTGATACAAATCGCATGTAACATAAATTATAATTTCAATACTGTAGTAACATTATTAAATAAGTAGCTGAAAAATTTAAACGAATGAAATATATTTTCCAGAAAATAATATGAGATAGATATAAAGTCTAGAATTATAAATAAATAAAAACAAATTAAAAATACAATCACAGCGTACCAGTAAAACAGAAAAGGGACTACGCTCAGACAGATTTTGGATTATTTGGAGATCGGTCACTATATTCAAACAGCTCAAAATCTTCTTTGTATATTCGCTTAAGTTGTTCAATATCGTCTTCAGAGATAGTCGAAAACATTTTTAAATAATGATTTTGCTGTAACAGCTTTCTTTCTTCTTTTGAAGAATTGTTTCGAGCTTTAAGCGCCATTTCTAAAAATTGTTCTTCAATCAATGATGATAATTGCACGTCTTTTACTGGAAATGGCATGTTGCCTATTAAACCGCGCAACTGCAGTTTACTCCAAGATCTTTTTAAAGCGTCTTTAAAACTGATACACGATATATACTCCAGTCTAAATGTCTCGTCGAACGGTTGGTGTACAGTGTCTTTTATAGCGTCAAGCCACGCAAAATACTCTCCAGTATCCTTAAGTAGGTGTAATGTCTGGTTTGATAGCTTTAGCCGACGAGCCAACTCTAAAGAATCCTCTGCGAAAGTTTCCATTTTCCCTACAAAGTCATATTTCACTCTGCAAGGCTTGCATAATGAAGTCATTCTTTCAAAATGTCCATCCGTTTCAAATCCTTCTATCGGGTGAAACGCTGTTTGTATCACATATTTAACATATTCATCAAACGCCAAATCATGGCCACATTTAAGACTAAGGTTACTGGGTCTTCTTCTGCTTAACAGAATGGCAGGTTTTCCAATTAACTGCCAGTAGACCGGGTTAGGGGCGAGCAGTTTGTCTATGTAACCGGACAACAGTCGCGTGTATGGGTTCCTCACAAACATGAACCGGCTTTGTGATGGATCATTTGTTATTGTATCCAAGTACGGGTATTCCATGTCATAATTAATATCATAAGGGTTGATAAAACCGCTATACGCGGGTACATTTTTGATCATGTACAGTCTTCGTATGAATGTTGTGCCTACTTTCCATATGATGCACGTGTGAACGTCTTCAGATACGTACTTTCCAAACACCTTTACGAAAAGTTCATATTGTGGTTCATACCGGATACTTTTGCACTTGTTATGGAGTCGTTTTGCTAATTCATAGCCATTTGTGGGCTTTTCACTTAACTGATCTTTATGGCCGAATTTCAATTCTGTCTGAATCTTCTGAAATGAACAGTTTCTTGGTTAACTATGTGTTTAAATTTTGTAACTTATTTTGTAATAAGCACAGTACAATTTTTCTATAGACGGTTTTAAAATTCATGGAATCATTATGAGAATCATTATTTTCATTGCAAATGATCGGCGTGTCAGAGTGAAGAGATGTGATCTTAACGGAGAAGTAAATGGGATCACCATGAACATTCCGTCGGAACACAAACATGACAGAAGTAATTGTCACTCTTCACCGAAGGAAAGAAAACAATGCAAGTAATAACCAGAATTCGATGGTCCCCGCAATGCTTGTACCGACTGTTATGGGCCTATGTTGATAATATGTTTATAACAAAAAGTTAATACGATATAATGCAAAATGCATCGCAAAACTTAGTTACAAGGCACATATTGTTATAATGAAAGCAAGCAAAACAGTCTATAGCAGTTAAAATTCTTGTTTTATGTCAATAATATTTACACTTCAACTTCATCCTCTACGATGAAGTCTTATTCATCTAACGAGTCATAAGTTCTAATGGTAAACAGTGTGACGTATTATTTAAAAGGCGTGGCTACAGTAGAGCCGTTCACAATTTATTGGACGTTGCACGATGTTTTGACGTGCGACGTCGCCTTGCACGCACGTTTGCCACGAGTTGCTGCGAAAAAGCGTGCCGTCATTCACTTTGTCGTCAACGTAGCTGTTCCAACAGCCATTCGAAAAAGCCGTAATGTTGCGAATTCTTCTAGTTATTTATGTATTAATGAGATTATTAATGAGTGTAAATATAAGGATTGAATCAATATTTGATGGTTTCCATTTGGGTATGAAAAACAGTTGGATTGTTTAAAGTACGCGTGAAACCCTTCGGGCTTCACACACTTTAAACAACCCAACTTATTTCCATACCCAAATGGAAACCATCAACTATCAATTCAATCCTTAAGTGCAGATACTGGCAGCAGTAAGTTTCGGATCAAAAGTTGCCGAGCAGGAATTAACATTTTTGTTGTTTGAAATAGCCCGTTTAATAAGATGTTCAAAGTATTTGATATTGCTTTCAGGAAATAATGGATATATCGTGTATATTTAGGTCAAATAAGAAATCAAATCATAGTGTACTGGAACACATGTTTAAATGTTTATATCAATTTATTTAAAACTAGAAGAAGCCCTGCTAACACTCCAAAAGTCACGGTCTGAGTTACACAAAAGATGTGGCGCACACCTACAGCTTATGCCGAACACACATTTAAAGGTTTGAAGTCTGCAAACTGAAGAAGTAGTTAGCGTCACAAGTGTTAAAAGTCTTGCTCCCTTTCAAACATAAAGGAATGAGCCAAACAAATGTATCACGCATATGTACACTTAGTGCAAAAAAGTGTGTGTGAAATGTTTCAACTCCATATCTTGAAAACTGTATAAGTAGTTTGCGTCACAAGAGTGTAAAACTCTTGAGCCCTTTTAAAAATAATGAACTGAAAATATAATCCTATCGCAGTCGACTCAAAAATAATTCTGAGTCGATTTTTTTTATTTTGGTTACCTTTGTTACAACCCATTTTGTAATAAATATACCTTGACAAACACGTCACTATAACTGGGTGGCTATCCCGAGCAATTGTCTGGAACGAAAGAGACACTGACTTCATTCGTCCTAAGAACGCTAGACACCTACTTCCCTGCCTGGCATGTTAGAATCAGTATAGACTGTGACACCTACCTTCGTTTCTGGAACGCTGGAGCCGTTTAATCCGGCAACCACTTTCGTACATGGAACGCTAGAGACATCGGTTTTGACACCCACCTTGGTACTTGGGACGCTAGAGACATCGACCTTCCTGCTCGGAACGCTAGGAGCTCTCACATTGACTCCTACACCCACAATCGTGTTATTGACGATGACTATATCCTGATAATAAACTTCACGTGCCAGACTAGTCGGCTGGACACCTGAAAAGACAAGCAACCTTCAGACATAAAGCCATAATACAAGCACCAGACATGCTGGCTTCGCATAGCCAAGATCACGAAAAGGACGTACCATCCAACACAAATGTCATTCCATAAGACTTTAACATTTACATCTATTTGCAGATTTTAACTCCTTTACACATTACTGCCATTTATTAAAGAAATTAAGATTAAATTTTCAACTCAAAATAATATGCGAACTTTATTTCGTTATTCATAGGCTTCATGTTTTGTTAAAACAACTCGTGTGTATTTTATTTTTAATATTTTTGCTTAATATAATAAATTACCAATTATTGTTCAACTCAAATATGAATTTTGAACTTTTAAACACATCTTCTAGAAAATAACAGCAATACTTAGTGATAGTTAAGAAATGTCGAAGACAACAGAAATAGTTTTGCTTCATTGCGCATTTTAAGAAACTTAATTATTAGCGCCGTGTATTAATATAATGAACCAAGATGTACCGTGGAGAAGAATGCGACTGCTAAGAGTGGAACCAGACGCTGGTTCTCTAAGACTGCTAAAAGCTGTTATACATATAGCTTTTATACCCGTTCGACATCTATTGGATACAACTGTATTGTGAACTAACATTTTGTGGATTTTAATATGTTAGTGATTGTTTGGTACATTTATTGTTTTGAACACGTATTTTACTTTTACAAAAGCGTTTATCATTAATATGCTAACAAAGCATTGTGAATACTGATATTGGTCACTAAAATAAATAAAAATGATGCAAAGACAAAGTATGATTAATAGCATCAAGATAGATATTTTCATCCCACTAAGCAATCGGATGAACTGAGGCAATTTCACAAGCGAACTACAGTCAGTGTCACGGTCTACACAACCAGAGCAACTTCCAAAGGGATGTTAAGAGTGAATAAATTGGGTTGTTAACGCGCATTATAGGTCAAACTATATCATTAATCAACTTCTCAGCAACATACCAGCGTTAGATAGCTTTATGACAAGTTACAAATAATAATAGACTGTTCCGTATCATTGAATCCGTTGATGTTACATATTCAAAACAAATTGAACGAATTCTTAGACCACAGCTACCGTCCACTGGCCAATCAGTGGCCAGTATTACCGTTGTCTAAATCCCGTAGACAACTCTTTGGCGTTGTCTACGAAGGTTCGTGAAGCACGTGCATCTCGTGTACTATCTCATATTAACAAGTGGACGGTCGATATCTTAGTGTCATACTGTGCTATCCATACATGTTTGTGATAATTGTAATTGCTATGTCATAGACAACAAAGAAAAATATCAAAATCTCTAAAACGGCAAAACGCAGTTCCATCAAACTTTGCATAAATCAATGTTATTGGTGTATGATTATGTTTGTTAAGAACAGTAAAGAAAAATAGTTAGACCTAAAAAATCTTAAAATTCTATTTGCAATAAATCATTAAAACGTAGCAACACAAAACAACAATTCAAATGCGCACATGAGTCTAATTATTCTGACAACAATATCTAAGGGCCTTGAAAAGAACTCTCAATTATGAAGAGAGAAATCAGCATTTTTATTTTGTCATCCTTTTTCGTATGCATTGCGTTGTCATATAAAGGATTATCAAAAACCAGCTACGTACAACCAGTTTAGATGGAAGGTTTCGTTATTAAATTTGTTAATACTTTTTTTTCATAAATAACCGAAAATCTTAGAATTTTAACAAGACTATTGCACAGTTGAAATGCAAATTTGAGCGATGACAATCATTTTCATAAACCAGGCCATGCATGTACCTTTACAACCTCGTGACATTGCTAATTCATACATGTGTTACTCGAGCGTAAACAGCGGTACAAACAAAATCACGATTTACTTCTTAGGTGTCAATATTTTATAAACACGCGACTTAATAGTCATGTTTTAAAAATTCATGGGTTCAATGATCCGGAAACCCAAACTAAGATCGTTATACGATAGCGCGGTGCGAGAGAACTCGCCTGTAGAAAATGCTTAATAAATACACGTACTGTACTGTACATCCATTTAGTTCGTCTGGTAAAAGATTTTGTGTACTTTGCGCATTGAAGATATGAGAATTTAACCCTTCATCGGATATTAAAAAACATGCATGTATCATATGGAGAAAAAAGAACATGCGCGTATAAGCCCGTGAAATCCAATGTTTTCCTACAGTTTTGACAAATTAAGATTGTGAAAAAAAAACACAATGACAGATCATGCGCGGTAAACAAGGGTAATTTTAATTTATTTGATCTTATTTACAAATTCAACCATAAGGTTTGATTATTTGATTAAATTTTGATAAAGTTTTACTGTGATAAACTCAATCTGTGAGAACCTCAACCCCTCTCCCACCCCATCCACGCAAACACAAGCGCCCGAGCAACGTTTATATCTGTTTTTGAGATACGAGAAGTTATTGTCAACATTTTATAAATGCACAAAGAATAGATTGAGTTAGTAATTATTGGGATTAGAATTGTCTATCAGTAGAATGATTCCCATATCGCTAGATATCTTTCCCTTGCAGCCTCGTATATTATTACGTATCATCTTTTCTTTGCACACGTTTTCAGAATCAACATTCATGTAAACACCTTCAAACTTACGAACCTTGTCTGTTTTCAGTAACTTTAATCTTTATCTTCGTGAGAATAAATATAGACACCACACCACAACACGAAAAACTCGGCACTCAATGTTGTAAACATTCTACTTACCTAATAATATCATATTTCGACAAATCGTCAATATCGTGGCTAAAATGACAACCCACACTATCTTTTTCTTCCGTGAACTGACCATGCCAATGTGCTGAAACAAATATTTAGGGTGTAGAATTTCATGTCAAAATCGATCAGACATTGTAGTTTAAATCAAGAGATAGTAAACTAACGTTAGAGATCTCGTCAGCAAATTCTTGGAACCAAGAGGCACGACCTGATGCCAGTTCTGGAATGAACCAAAACACATGACCTGGTGGAAGGAACCAAGAGAAATGACCTAATGCCAGCCCTGGAAGGAACCAAGACACTTGACCTAATGCCAGCCCTGGAAGGAACCAAGAGACATGACCTAATGCCAGCCTTGGCAGGAACCAAGAGACATGACCTAATGCCAGCCCTGGAAGGAACCAAGAGACATGACCTAATGTCAGCCCTGGAAGGAACCAAGAGACATGACCTAATACCAGCCCTGGAAGGAACCAAGACACATGACCTAATGTCAGCCCTGGAAGGAACCAAGAGACATGACCTAATGCCAGCCCTGGAAGGAACCAAGAGACATGACCTAATGCCAGCCCTGGAAGGAACCAAGAGACATGACCTAATGTCAGCCCTGGAAGGAACCAAGACACTTGACCTAATGCCAGCCCTGGAAGGAACCAAAAGATACGACTTCTCGCCAGTCCTTAAAGACCATGTAAGAAACCAAGAGACACGATATGTGCCAGCCAAAAAAGAACCCAAGATACATAATTTGGTGCTAGCCCTGGAAAAACAAGAGATGCCAGCCACGGAAGAAACCAAGACACATGAACTGGAGCAACCCTCGAAGGAATCAACATGACCTTGTGCCAGCCTGGAAGGAACCAAGAAATACGACTTCACGCCAGCCCAGGAAGAAACCAAAAGACAAGACTGGTGACAGCCATAAAAGAATCAAAAGATATGATTTGGTGCCAGCCCTGGAAGAACCAAGAGATGTGATTTGATGCTAGCCCTGGAAGAAACCAAGAGAAACGATTTGGTGCCAGTCCTGGAGGAAACCAAGAGACATGATTTGGTGCAAGCCCTGGGAGAAACCAAGAGACATAATTTGGAGCCAGCTATAAAAGAACCAAGAGACATTATTTGGTGCCAGCCCTGGGAGAAACTTATGAAGTTTACAGTTACTCAAATAGTACACACTGTATCATGATTTAGCTTGAATGTTTATTGATATGCAGATTAGGTGATTACAGGATTATTAAAACATTTTTTTGCAAGGATGTCAAAGGTCAGGTCATTTATTTGGGGTACACAAAGCCAAACAATTAATAGATATTTTCAACTTTTCACCATATGGGGACGTCAGTTTTTAGGCCATTTCTTTAACCTTTTTACAGGTGTTTGGACAGAACTGGTGGTTGCTTACCATTTGCTCCAGGAAAATGCAGCAAGGTTTCAACCGCTTGCATGAGACTGCACAACATGTGCATAGACAACAAAATACCATTGCTTGAACCCCTTCCACCTCTGGATGGTCAAGGAGAGGCAGTTGTTCAACCCCTTCAGGGAAGTGCTGTTCAGAGGAGAGATGCATTAATCAGAATGCTTTAAACATTGTTTTATTTAATCCACTGTGATTGGTTTAAACTTTCGTGCCAAAAAAACATTGATTTGTCTCTATATGATTATGTAGACTTCATTCTTGTTGTATTAATTAGTGAAAACTACAACAGAATCTGTTATTGAGTTAAGCACAATGTTGTAATGGATTCCCCATGCATATTCCTATCTGTAAGTATATATTGTATATTAAATTTTCCACACATTGAAAAAGATAGCTAATAAATCAATGGTTGTCAATTCTATGCATTAAGTTCAGGTAAGTATTCATTTGGTACTTGTCATTTTGTAAAAAAGGCATTTTATTTTTATAAAACTCTTAACGATTAAGGTACTGTTTCCAATTGTTGATCTTCATATATTACTGTGTCGCCCTTTCGAAGAAACTGTGAAACCAAGGGATCGCTTTGTTTCTCTGTCCGTCTGTCATGAAAACTTAATGTTGGCAATAACTTTGCCATTTCTTATGATTTCTTAATGAAACTTTCAAATTATAATTCTTATGATAACACGCTCATGATAATGCCAAATTCTTTAAGTCAAGGTCACATTTGATGGAGTTTTACCACTTTTTTATACTTGGAATTTTAAAAGAAAACTTACCATTGGCTATAAATGCAATTTCTCAATATTTCTTCATTAAACTATCAAATTATCTTGCTTATGACAACACGCTCATGATGACGCCGAATCCTTTAGGTCAACCTCACATTTGACAGTTATTCCCCTTTTTGTGCTTGGATTAGGATCCTTTAGGTCAACCTCACATTTGATAGAGTTATTCCCCTGTTTGTGCTTGGGTTATAACACAAAAACTTAATGTTGGCTATAACTTCCTCATTTCTTAATATTTCTTCATGAAACTTTCAAATTAAATTGCTTATGACAACACGCTCATGATGATGCCGAATTCTTTAGGTCAAGGTCATATTGTTTTCAGGTAACTTTCAAATTACATTGCCTCAAAAACTTAACATTAGCTATTACTTTGCCATTTCTCAATGTTTCTTCAAGTGTTATGTCAAGATTGGGGTATGTGGCGTATGCACCTATTGTACTTGCATATTTATTCTGTCAGTGGGCGACACTTGTTCAACTGAACACTCATCTAGTTTGATAACTGTTTAACTGTTTGGATTTGTTTTACATCCTAAATATATATAGAGAATAGTGAATAAAAAGGCCATTTATAAAAGTTAACAAATTTTATTTGTGTTTTTATTCATACACCATGGATTGATGCATTGATATAAATGTAATTTATATATATAAATAATGAAAATATCACACCATCAACTCAGAAAAACAAAGTAAAATAAAAGCAATGTAAAATCACCAACATTGCACAGAATGAAAATTAGCCAGTCACTAGATACAGTTAAACCCCTAATAAAGACCACCTCAATAATGTAACACCTAATAATAGGACCACTTGTTCGATGTCCATTTTAATAGCTTTGCAGTATTCTCTACCCCCATAATAAAGACCAAACCCCTGTAACTCCAAATTGTTCAGTTCAAGGGTTAGTCTTCAAGAGGTGTTTCACTTGTTGTAAACCTCATTTATGCATAAGGGTTGTCATTGGATTTTAGGAGTTTCATTTATTTCTAGTCAGGTCAGCTGACACCACTGGCCTTTAAAATGACTGGCTAGAAGTCCAAGTCCAGTTTATGAGGACAAAATATAAAAGTTCTTTCACTTAAACTATCGTTATTCATAGTTCAAATTTGAGAACCCTGTTTGAGAATTAGTAATTCAGTTTAAATAGAAATGAAAAAAAGAGATTTCAATTTCAATATATATAATTGTTACTTTCAAAGTTTTATTCCAACAATATATTTATACATATATTTTCCAATAATGAAAGCTGGCATTAAACCAATTAAACATGGGTACTACATTTTACATTAGACCTTGACTCAAAATCCAAGATGGCTGACAAACAACAAGGGTCAGGTCAGAGAGCCATTTCTGGCAAATGCAAACAAACATTAAGCTTTAAAAATATGAAAACAATTTTATAACAAAGCCTTTATCATAAGGAACTCTTAAAAATGAAGTCACTATAATTAATCTTAGTGTCCAAGCACCTGTTGCATAAAAGAATGGCTCGAACCAGTTAACAAACACAGGAAAACTCAAACACATGTATTGGGCTTATTTTATCATGTTAAGAGATGAAACTTCCCAGAAATGTGTATTTAATTGAGCTTTATAAGGTTCAAAAACAATTAAGGAAAAGTATGCACAACTAATGACTTGGAAGAGAATTTCCAATTTGGGATATTTTTGTCAACCGACCTGCATCCTTTATAAAACTGTATTTTTGGAATAACATCAAAACTACTCACTAAAGTATATGCATGAAACCTTCAGGAAAGTAAGACATCATTTTTACCCAATAGCCGGTTGTTTATTTAATACCCAATACATGCTTAACATAAATATATACAGCATAAGCAATTGGTCATAGGTTATATCTAAGAAACTCTTTTCCCGGGATAAATCCGAAATGGACCAAAATAAGTAAATGAAACTGACCCTAATATAAATTTGCACAATAACGCACCTACACATATTCTCAATATGCTAGATTGAATTAGTTTGCTTGAAAATATCAGTCTTACAAACTCCTAAAATTCACAATTCTTCACACTGTATATATGGGTTTTGTTGTTTTTGATTGACAAGTGTAGATCCATTGTGTAATTTAAAATCCAGTGTGTACCTCAACATGCTGGCTGATCATGATTTACACTCTTTGCCTATAGATAGCAGCCATATTCAGTTAACTACAACAAGTTATGAAGATAACAAATGCCTAGCTCTTATTCCATGTATCCATCATGTAGTTAAATGGAAACAAACCTTGAGTGTCATCATCCAATAAAAACATGCTGAAAAAATAACTGGTAACAACTAATGTGATCTAGGTCAACTTTGTTTATCTCTTTACTATATATTTATGGGTTAAGGGCCTGCCACACTCCTCCCAATTCTATTCATCGATAAAAAGAAAATTATCAAAATCTCAATAACGGCAAAATAATGTTAAATGAAACTTTGCACAAGTGTATGTTATTAATGCATCTTTATTTTACAGATGGTAAGACACGTTAGAAAAGTAAGAAGAAAATAGCAGAATCTAAAAATTCCCTCAACTTCTATTTACATAAACTCACAAAAACTAAAGAACACAAAACATCATTTTAATTGCCCACATTAGTAATATGATACTGACAACAATTTATTGTGTCCTAATGATTTACTTATGTAAACTTTACGAGATATTAGTAAAAGTGTGTGTGACCTTCAATTTCCTGGTAGCGTAAACGGATGACAATCTCTGATTTCTCGTTTAATATTTGAACGTTTTTTACAAAGTACACAACATTTTCTTGTCAGTATCATTGCGCTCACGAGGGAATTCAGCTTTGTATCTTTACTTTTCTAAACTGTCTTTCTGTATGCAAAATAAAGATACATTAGTAACCTTCATTTGTGCAAAGTTTCATTGAATGACATTTTGTCATTACTGAGATTTGATGATTTTTATGTTATCAATGAATAGGATTGGGAGGAGTGTTGCGATGCCTTAAATTGATTCACTGAATCTAAAAGTAAACAATGTAGATCCTGATCGAACTGTGCGGCTATGCTAGCTGATCTGGTTCAACACTGTTCAACTCGAGAGATAACAGTCCAATTTTGATGAACAAAAGCTTAAATGTTCAAGAAAATAACTTGAAACAAGTAGACTTTAAAAAAATAATAATTGCAAAATACATGCATTAAAGATGCTTTACAATGTTTATCTTGTGACATAGCATTGAATACTCACGTTTATGCCGACTTACATGATTACCATTTGGGAAACACCATCAAAAAGTAAGGTTTAAAGATGTTACACAACAAACAAATATCCAAAAAAATAAGATCAATAGAAGCCAATAGATTAAGTGTACTTATAATGGATATGACTAATTACAGGACAACATAATGATATACAGTCAAACCTGTGCTAAAGACCACCTGTAAACAAGAATCTCTGTGGATAAAGACCCCATTTTATTTGTCCCACTGACTGACATATAGTACAAATTCACAAGTGAACAAAAACCATTTGTCCTTAAAGACTGCTTTTTGGTTCCCCCCTGAGTGTTCCTTGAATACAGGTTTGGCTGTACAGTTATTAGATTTCTTGAAAATTATCAAAAATACATGAAATAATGTATCAACATTTGAAAAAACATATATATATATGTATAACATACAATATGAAAAATGTTTGCTGAGCACAGATATCACATTGAGAAGTACGAGGTATAAAACAAAACATGCTGTAAATTCAGCACTGATCACCAATTTTGACAATTTTAAAATAAAAACAGATTTCTGTGAACTGAAGACCAGTCTGAAATCTCTAGCATCTGATTGGCTGAAATGGTGACTGGTCTCCAATCTCAGTTTTATTATCTTGGGCCCTGAAGTTAATGTTGAAGATATGTGATAGAAACCATATCTTCAAAGCTTTAGGTGTAGTTTGTGTAATTTAATGTCTTTAAAGCTGAATAAGCAGTTTGCAAAAAGGATTTTATTAAATTTGTGTCAAATTAAAAAAATGCACTGATTCATCATAAATTTATGTCACCCACATCTTCATTGGATGACTTACATATGTTATTCGTTTAAAGTCAATATCTTCAAAAGAATAAAATTAGTTTGCTTCAAACATTTTTTTGAAACTGACCAATCGACTGAACAATGATACAACAAACTGGATGTTGACTCCTATAATCCCCAAAACTTCATTGAGAAGAATGAACATGTGAACAGAAATGAATTTACATCATGCAACTTGACATGTGAGAATGCTGTATTTTCTGAATGTGACTTTTCCTTAACCATTTCCTTCATAGACACACCTTTATTGCTAGGGCAAACAGTTTAGATCCAGATCAGCCATCACATCCATGCAGTCTGACCTGGATCTAAAATGTTTACTTTTTTATTCATTAGGTTATTTCTGACCAAAATGCGACCAGTGCAGATCCTGATCAGACGGTACAGATGTGCTTACTGATCTGGATCTTCACTAGTTGCATGTGCGTAAAAATGTGTATATATCAAGGAAAGGGTTCATTGCACTGGTTATCAACCTAAAGAATCAAACAAGTTGCTTCTCTCAAGAAGTTCATTTCCCTCCATCAAGTCTAGTTTTCTTCTTTTTACCTCAAGAATACTTCTCAATGTGATATCTATGCTCTCTAAAGTTCTCCTTATTTTTCTTTTTTCTTCCAATTTTTCTTGCTCAATTCCAATAACACGCTCATCGCAATCACATTCTGAAATTGATAAATAATAACATTTAGAAAAAATAAAATTACTTATTAAGATTTATTTACACTGGATTTTTATTGATTTTATAAAACATAAACACATGGGTGACAGGTAGAAATTCTGAAATCCTGGAAAATTGTATAAGGAAAGAAAATTGAACCATTGTTATACACACAGAATCAGGAATTTAAGGAATATTCTGTAAAATTTTTACCTATGAAGATTCTTTATGTCAATAACTACTTACTAGCTTGGGTTCTATTGATCTTCTTTTTTTGGAAATTTGTTTGTTGTACTGGATCTGAAATATAAACATAACTAGAAAATGCTATCATAAACTATTATTTTCCTGACACAGAACAAGAATGTCAAACTGCCACCTTATAGTCCTGCATGAGAGCAGAAAACAAAATTTTGATTAAAATTTGCCAATAAGTGAGCAATAATTCCAGTGACTAAACTTAACCTAGATCATTTGCCAAAAGTCTTACAAAGAGTACAAAGTTCCCTTTTCATCTTTGTCACAAAGTCTGTTGCATGCTGGTAATATAGGCAAATATATTGTTATTGTTGTAAATACACTGAGATTGGTGAAGATTGAGTGAAGAATAAATCAAGTTTAAGGGTAACTGTGGATAATTTAAACAAGAGCCATGTTACACATGGTTTATCCCCCCGCCGGAAAAAATTTACCTGAAGTAATTCTGATAATGGGGAATAACTCTAAAATTACACAAGGTAGAGTTATTGGACTGGCACAGTGCACTACCTACCAATGTGCTATTTCAGTGTATGAAGTTTGAATAAAATCCCTCCAGTACTTTGGAGTTACGCTCTGGAAAAAAATTATCAAGAAAATGTGAAGGGGAATAACTCTAAAAATAGGCAAGGTAGAGTTATTGCACTTGCACACTGCACTACCTACAAATTTGCTCTGTCAGTGTATGAAATTTGAATAAAATCCCTCAAGTACTTTTGGACTTATGCTCCGGACAAAATTGGATGCACGGACAGACGAAGGGCATTTCTAATATCCCCCTCGCCTTTGGCAGGGGGGATTAAAAAGTCAGTTGTAAAAGAGCCAGTTACCTGAAATACTTGACTCTGTTGATGTTCCAGCCTCAGGTACCACTGGTGTGACCTGTTCCCTGTTTTTACTCGTTGATGAATCTAAAATCATTTAACAATATAGTCTGTCATAATAAAGTGACTTAGCTATTGAAATCACTAAAATGATTTTTATAACAGTGGTCTAAAATTTGGAACTGAAATCAACTGTAAAGATTGAAATTGAAAAGTGGTCTTTTCATGTTTAGTAAGATCACTTTAAATGAACATGGATATTCTTAAACATGCTTTCTATAATGATATATTTACACCTTTCAAACACTTAATAATTAAGTAACAGCTTGACATATTTAGGAGTGAAAAAGATATAAATGAACTGATATTACTATGAAATAATTAATTGTTGAAATGTGGGCGGTTTCTGTAATACATATTGGAATTTGCTGGTAAACAAGTGTACAGAGTTTCAAAGCCTTTATTGTCGAATTAAAGATTAAAGATCCTTATAAGAGGTAACATCAGTGCAGTCTGATCAGGATCTACACTGTTTGCTCTTAGATTCAATAGATTATTCCTGTCATAGGTGCACCCAGTGTTGATCAGTCACCATTGATGTGCCAGCTATTAACTGATTGTGCATTGGCGACTCGTATGATAGAAAAGACCGCCCCTGGAAAAATAAGATCCCAATGTGTCTAACTGGAAATAAAAACAAAGATTATGCATTAAATTTCATCAGTAACATGTTACAATTACCTCTGAAGGTGTCGGTTCCTTCATCAAAACCATCCAAGACAACCTTGGGCAAAAACTGCAGAATCTGTGAAAGTCAGTAAATGAAATATAAACTAAAGACAAAATTAACATAACATTTACACATTTGTTATCCCACTGTAATTGCAAAACAACTCGGTTCTCAAAGTTTTCTAAGAACCAAGAATATTTTTGTAAATATCTTCTGTCGTATGCCAATTGTTATTTTCATTTCTTTAATTCATTTTATTCACCAGATTAATGACTGATTAAACAATATAAACAGGTGTTTTAACAGTTGTTGGGTGTTAAAAGGCTTACTTTAAATTTAAGCAATGGGGGATGTGAAAATACAAAACAAAAAATATGTAAATAACTGGCGATGTCTACATCAAATAAATGTCTTATGACATTCACATTTGCCAAAAATTCAGTCGTTAACTCTCAGTCTTTCAAGTGAAAGTAAATTTTGAGTATTTTCTAATGTAGGGTACATTTATGCAGCATAAATTAAAAACTGTGAAATATAGGGTCACGACTGTAGTTCATTATTATGTGTACTAGGAGGTCTGGATTTAGAATACTCTCATCTTATGAATACAATCATTCATGTATTACATCACTAATATATAAAGTCATCCATGATGATGATTTGAAATTATGGATGTTACCTTCTCCTCCCAAGGCCTCAGAGCTTTCGGGGCAGGACCTGCCCCAGTCCCTGCAGCAAATCTTCTTCTGCACCTTTCTTTTTTTCTCGTTTCACTCTATAAATATACATTTAAATTTACTTATACATTTAAATTTAATTGACATGCTATCTATTTACTTAATATATATCTGTCTTGTAACATAGTCAAATATTGCCTATAAATACATTACATTAAAGTTTGGAACAATAATAATGATAATCCAAATAACTACATAAGAATACATGTATTTGTAGGATCAAAACAAAGAAAAGAAATAAAAGAATATTAACAAATACAAGAAAATTTTATGGCCCTTGTTATGATTATACATTTTTATTCCCATAATCATTCATACATGTTTTGCTGATTTATAAAAGAATTGACATCAATAAAAAAAAACTTGATTATGTTATATAAATACTGCTTATTATAGGACCTCAAATAATGGCTCAATCTGGCTGGTCTTTGGGTCAGATGTCCGGACCTCTAGCAACTACCTTTCAGATAATACCAGACTGCATATATACATGTATTATTGTTCTTTAATGTCAATATATTTATTTCAAAATAGAATTTTTTGGATTTATTTCATCTAACAGTACGTAGAGGATTATCACTGGCTGAAATATGTTAATGAAATACTACAGCAATCCTAGAACTAGATTTTGATATAAAAGCATTACCTTCAAATATGTCCACTTATCTTTTACATCTTGGATTGACCTTTCATTGCCCCCAACAGCATTCACCCTGACAATCAAAGATGTATCATTTATGGAATTGACCATTTCAGGAGCAATTTTCGATAATTAATTATGAAGTTTAATAATCAATCATCGGTTTGCAGATCTTTCAGCAGCTCAAACAGGAGATTACTGTATCAGACCATTGTTTGATATATCACATAAATCACTTTTATTTTGGTTTTAAATTAGCATTGGAATAACGTATTTACAAAAAGGATATTGTGAAAATATAAAACACATGTTTCGATTTTCGCAACATTGATTGTCAACAAATATAATTGGCCTTTTATGGCCATTAATGTTTAGTGTGATCAAACTTGGATTAATGTTATTTCTTATACGGCTTCATGTACATTTATCAGTGTTTATAAATGTAGTTTTAGGTCAGATCATGTCCCAGGTAGTGTAGAACGAAGTTTGTCTTTTCACTGTCTAAAATCTATGGGAATTAGGAAAAGAATGTTTATGTTTTCTTTAAGAGTAGTATTTATATGATTGATCTGAAGATCATTTTTGCACGGTTTTCTGCTTATATTTGCAAAATTAGGGTTTTAATAGTGCCATACATAGCATTTTGTTTCCATTCGAGTTATAGACCTTTACAATGTATTATGATAATGGCCATCAATGATAAGTTGTTTCTAATTATTGATAGGAGGGAAACATATAGGAGGGTTGTAGTGATGGGATTTGGGGATGATGTACACATTCACCGAGCACCTGTGTTTCTGCTTATCACAAAATTCAAATTTGTGCAACTTTTGGATAGGGAAAAAACCAATCTCCATCGGTTTAAATGCAGGGTTAAATTGTTACTAGCCTTTGTTGAAACAACAGCCTTTGATGTGATCGTGCTCAATCTGACAAATATATTATAACGTTCACAGAAGATAAACAAACACTTATCCTGTTTTATCATCCACCAAGTTCCTCGAAAATCGTAATGGAGTGACTCCCCTTGTCGTATCGATACATAAAAATACCCAAATAGACAGTTAATCACCACAACTCTCCCTACAATACACAGCGACCAGTCAACAAAATCTTACTGCATTTCTAGGAGTTACATTAGTTTATAAACAGATTTAATATATATTTAAGAGGGGATATAACGAGGTGAACTAGAACCTGATGCGCTTTTCCGAAAAACCCGGTCCCAAAACTTGTCTTTTCTGATGGATCGTTACAACGAACTTATTAAAAGATATCTACCTCGTGCAGATTTCTTCGATAGATCTTTTGGTTTCCCCCTCATCGCAGTGACCGTCAACAATCTGAACAATCTCTGCAGCTGTCCAGTTCGCGGCTCTGCTTCGGGATTCCATTGTTTGTTGTCGTCTGTCAAATTTGACAAGTGCGCGCCAAATCACATGACCGGATACGGATAATTTTAGACTGTGTCACTGTATTGTATGACTTACGAGCGATCGTATCGTAGCTGCGATCGTCGCAGTTGCGATTGCTTCGTAAAACGGTTTGCGAAAATCGTAAATATTATCGTAAATAACTATCGTAAGTAGAAATCGTAGCTAAGATGCGAGTTTTTGATAAAACGGGGCCAATATTTGGTGCCAACCCTGGGAGAAACCAAGACATGTTTTGGTGCTAGTTCTGGAAGGAACCAAGAGACACTATTTGGTGTTATCCCCGGAAGGAATCAAGAGACATTATTTGGTGCTAGCCCTGGAAGAAACCAAGAGACATTATTTGGTGCTAGCCCCGGAAGAAACCAAGAAACATTATTTGGTGCCAGCCCTGGAAGGAACCAAGAGACATTATTTGATGCTAGCCCTGGAAGAAACCAAGAGGCATTATTTGGTGCCAGCCCTGGAAGAAACCAAGAGACATTATTTGGTGCCAGCCCTAGAAGGAACCAAGAGACATGATTTGGTGCAAGCCCTGGGAGAAACCAAGAGACATTATTTGGTGCCAGCCCTGGAAGGAACCAAGAGACATCCCAGGCATGTTTTAATGTAAAAAAAGATTTGTTGCCCGATCAGTCTGTGTTACAGTCAAACCAGTATTCAAAGACCACTCAGGCACTCGGGAGAAAACCCAAAAATAGTCTTTGAAGGCAGAATGGTTGATTCGATGATACAGCTGAACAGATTTAGTGATTTTCACAGCTTTATTTTTTGTGAAGCATTTAACATGTTCGTGAATTATTGCTTGTCGTGTAAAAGGGTTGTTTTTATAGTTAAATTGCGCAGCAGTTTTGTCTATAAGATTAACCCAAATGCACTTTGACAATATGTAATACCGCGAAGACAACATCTTACGTCCTCTGTATACAACACCTGTTCGCTTTTCTGGAAGGATGTTTTCAAGGTATTTAGTCGTAGGATTTGCCAATAATTTCGAACTTGTTATAATGTCAAAGATTTTAATAGTAATGAGCGAGGCTCTTGCGCACGCATCGACAAAATACAGACATTGTTTACCCATCAACAGCAGATGTATTTTTCTTCCTATTACTATTAACTTTCCCGCTCTATGTAGTAACTTAATTCATGTCAACCTACAAAACATTATTACAATTTATACTAAAGCATCCACATTATTATCAACTTAGAAAATGCATGTTTGTATTGCAAAAAAATCCAAACTTAAAACTGGTGTATAATGTTATATGTAATACTGTTTGTACGTCGTACAATTGCAGTAGTCTAATTAACCGATAACTCTTTAGCAGAGGTTATGGAGATTTATTCTACAAACAACATTTTTCTATTGTATCCGTAAAACCAACCAATCAGTAAATTCTGAAAAAGTTTGCCAGCAATATATTGTAAAGTGCACAGCAGGTTTGGTGATTAACATCTTCAAAGATGACTGCGTTCCCGACGGCGAAAGTAGAAGTTTAAGAGTTTATCTAGGCTTCTCGGAATATCTTGGACGAGAACTTCTTTCACTAACCATTTATTCTTCCGTCTTGATCTAAAGCTCTGGTCTGAACCAGATCATCCAAATTCTTGCTCCATTGTGTTAAGCAGTGCTTTTTATGTCAATGCTGATTGTGGGTTTGTTGGAATGTATACATCAAGGCAACTTAAAATCTTATTTTCGGAAGGACATGTTTTGTCATTGTTTTATCTTTAATTACTATTGTGCTTGTAAAGAAGAACCATTCGATGTTATTAAATGATGCAGGAGATCAGATGGTGCAGATTGTTTGCAGGTGGTAAATGAGAAGAAATCGACATACTTAGTGCATGCTGAGAGAAGGATCATGGTGATGTATACACCAACAGTCGTTTCAAGTATTTTTGACCAGCATTTTACCCGTTTCTTTAAATTGAACACATAACGAACTACAAGTAAAGCAAAATAATAATGTCATTAATATTTTGATAATTAGTTTCTTTTAAGATCTGTCGTCTAACAAAATAGCTGCTAATTTTAAAGGTGATCGGTATAAAGTTGAAAAGATGTACGCATGTTAGTAGACATTTTAATTTACAAACAAGTTACAAACAATAGCAATGGCGAGACGGAATGAAGAACGCCCGAGACTGGAGAGTTCCCTTTCTCTAATCCTTACTTAACGTAAATATTTCAAAGAGTAACCACATACACAAGTCCAGACTAACCAACACTGACCAGAGAGAATAACAAAGCATAATTGAAACGTTCATTTTTTCGTCATGACATAGTCTATGGAAATGGACAAATACCAAGTTGAACAAGAACGGGTTACCGCAACGAAAAGACGTTTCTTTAAGCTCAACTTTCCGCTTAACCTCCCCGCCCGCCTTTACGATCTTCATTCGTTTAGCAACTGTAACGTAGAGTTTGCATTTCATCATATTACATAATAACTATGTAAGTATGTAATGAAGAAGAAAATTAGTTTGTTAAATGACAGTGTGGTTGCCTTACCTTGTAAATACTTCGCATTGCGTCTACTGTTCCAGTCCGTCTACTCCAATTTATCAAGCCTTCGTTACAATATTAGTTTCTAAGCATATGAATCACGCCTTTCCTAATAGAAGATGATATAGAATTGTGTCCTAATCTAAATGTTGTCTGCATTGACTTGTCTCATTCCAATAATTTGTTGTTGCTTGAAATAAACGCACATGACTCGTTCAAGGCCTATATATATATATATATATATATATATATATATATATATATATATATATATATATATATATATATATATATATATATATATATATATATATATATATATATATATATATATATATATATATATATATATATATATATATGTCTTGAAATGGATTCACGATTTAAAATAATACCATCATTTCCTCTCAACTGTACAGGGTTTCTGTCCATTCATAAAACAGTCACGATATTGGTTGTAACTGACTGAATTCCGCCGAAAACCCGATAGTTCAAATGTAAAGTGTACCTGAACGTACGCTGGTACTCACATTTTAGAACGTGCGTTCCTACCGTACTATAGAATTGATGCCACTCTAGGCGTGTTTATTGTTGTTGGTATTTTTGAAGTAGAGGACTAAGCTAGCGTATCAGCATCAAATGTTGTAAACATAATGCGAATATAAATTACGCAGTAGGAAAATCAAAGTAAACATAGAGCTATTTCCCCCGATAGAGGTGTCCGATAGGATCGTGGGAACATATATGCTGATTGATAGGACGTATGAAACTGTGCTCTTTTCTTATACAGAAGCACTCGTATTTACCGGTAGTAAAAGGTCTTCACACATTGAAAGCGAAACAACAACTTTGCAAAAGTCAAAAGTTTGTTGGATACAGGTTAAGATGAAGAAAAACAAGACAATGTCGTCAACGTATGACAATACCCCACTGTAGTATAGTGTTGATAATATACTTGCTCGCAGCAAATGATTTAAACATTTTATGTAAAATGCCCGATCTTTTATAAAAGGGGTTGCAAATATGTTTATCTTAAAAACGGCTTGAAATCGATTTTTACACCATGCAATGTACATTTCAGGGATGATTAAGTAAAATATCAACAAGAGCTAAATTTGATTTTTTTTCGAAGACGTTTTAAGATAAACATAAATTATGATAAATATTAAGTTTAGGCCGCTAGAAAAAACCAAAGCTAGTTCTTATTGATATTTTGCTCATTCACCCCTGAAATATACATTACATGCTGAAAAGATCGATTTCAAGACGTTTTAAGATAAACATAATTTATGATAAATATTAAGTTTAGGCCGCTAGGGCGCCAAACCGCCAGGCCGCTAACTTCACGCCGCCAGGCCGCTAGGCCGCTAACTTCACGCCGCCAGGCCGCTAGGCCGCTAACTTCACGCCGCCAGGCCGCTAGGCCGCTAACTTCACGCCGCCAGGCCGCTAGGCCGCTAACTTCACACATCTTGTTTTATCATGGTGTTGCCATCGCAAGCAAAATCGTTTACATAAATATTTGCATTCTGTTTTATGACGGTTTCAGTGATGCAAGCGTTTTAACCTAATCCGGATCAGTTATTTTGAATCAACAGTAGGCGTGGATTCAAGAGTTGGAATTCTTTTCAAAAGATAAAATGTGAAAAAGAACTGATGAACAGAGACACTCAAAGCTAAAGGATGTGGCTGGTTAACCTATTGATCACGTCCAAAGGTCATTAGCACCTTACTCTTAAGATATCCATGACAAAGATGTTAAAGTGTTTTTAAAAGTTACTGGGTCAACAATATCTGCCAGCACCACATGATTAGCGGTGGTGTTGTGCTACCATGTGATTATATCATTTCTACCCCATAACTTTAAGGTTGTATCAGATGCAATTAGTAAAATACCTTATGGCTATGGAATGAATGCAATGGAACTTATGATGTCATGTGTGTTTTACTGCTTTTGTAAATATTCTTTAATAAAAATTACTAACTTATTGCATAGTTATGTACCTTATTTTCAAATTTTTTTTAACCATGAGACAAAAAGAAAACATGAGAAAATGTATTTTATTCTGTAAAACCATTACACAGCTGTCAAATCTGACAGTCAAAAACACATTGAAAGATGTCTCCCAATTTATATCTGGAATTGATTGAATTAACCGGAATTGGTTGAAAGGGGTCCACCAATACTTTTCACATTTTTGAAAGTGAACACATGCAGAGATACTTTTGGTTAAACATCTTGCATACTATAAAATAAAAATCAATATTCAGATTATGGCTTTAAATATATTTTTCCACAACGCATAAAAAGATTAACCGGAACTGGTTGACAAACTGTAGGCAACATTAATTTTCATATTAAGTTGCCGCGAACTCAGGCAACACAAAGGCAGTCAATAATGGGTAATCAAATGACATTGTTTATACTGATGTTTCTAATATTAAATTCATAGGACAACTACTCTTTGCATCATTAAATTTCTTATTAAAGTCATTTAAAAGGGTATAACTAAAATAATGAGGTTATAATTCTTATTGTAACAAATAGTTTTTTCATGCAGATTATATATTCCAAGTATTAATACAAATAGACAAGTACTTTCAAAGTTACAAGCAACATTCAGTTTTATATTGAAAGATGCAAAACATAGTCAAACAGATGTCATAATTCTTTTGTCACAGATGGAATTTTTCGGACAGATTATTCAAGTATTAAGTTAAAAGAAAATTAGCAACATTAGGTTTTATATTTGAAAGGGGCATAAGTAAAATAATAGTATTACAGGATTTACCATTCTTGTTGTCGCAAATAGTTTTTTTATGTAGATGATAAATTCCAAGTATTAAGCGAGTAAAACAAGTACTTTCTAAGTTGTTAAGTTTCATTTTTAAGACATTTGAAAGGGACATAACTAAAAGAAAGTCAAATAGAAGTTAGCGTTCCTGTTAATACAGATGGCTTTCAGATGACATTTTCCAAGTTTTAATTGAGTAGGAAAAATAATTCAAAGTTATAGGGAAAATTAGGTTTCATTTTAAAGTGGCATTTAAATGGGACATAAATAAAAAAAAATAGTGAAACGGGAATTTTCATTCTTGTAACGGATGGCTTTGTTCATGAAGATGGATAGTGTCGAGTTTTAAGTGAATATGACTATTACTTTCAAAGTAATGGGCAACATTAAATTTCATATCAAACTTGCATTTGAAAGGGGCATAACTCAAAAAAAGAAACTTAAGTTAGTATTTTTGTCGTCACAAATGGCTTTGTTCATGAAGATGATATATTTAAGATATTGAGTGAATATGCCTTAATGTAAATATAATAGAATTTTATGGAATTTTAAGATCTAGTTAGTATTCTTTACTACTCTTAAAGTTTTAAAAGAAAGATACAATAATAACATTTATTAAGATTAATGCAAATTAACTGCATTTTGAGTTTAATAATTTTCGTTGTTATCTATACTGATAAAGTAAGGGCCATTTTATTATTTCTTGCTTAGGTAGAGCCTTGATAAGTTTCATTTAATGGCATTTTTTTTTATCTAATCAATGCTAATAATACATTCAAGTTCAAATAGGTCTGTCGCTGTTTCAATGTCCATAATGGCAACCAGCCTTTAATGAGCATTTTATTTTAAATACGTGTAATACGATATTTAAATATGTGATAGTGTTTGTAACACAGCTATTCATGAATAGTCACGATATTGGTTTTAATTACTGTAACATTTTATCTCCGGTTACAGACAATGACTGTTCAAAGGGCACGCCTATTGTTTCAGTCGCAAGTCACGTGATGTATAACACCCGAAATACAGGTTCTGCCCTCTTGTATAAATATCCGTACCTTTGGAACAAAAATATAAGTCATGCTGACGGAAATAAACGAGTGTTGTTGATGTAGAAATGATTGTGTGTTGTGTAATAAGCATTGTTTTAACACAAGCTGTCTCAACATCAATCTCGGTTGAAGATGAGTTTACATGTACTTGGGGAGGTAACGGTACACGAGAACCTTACATTGTACTAGAAGCTTTCTTTAATATTATTATATAATAAATATTTTATTTAAATGATCAAATTGTGAATTAATTAATGCATATGAAAAATAAGTTATATGTTATTAACATTTTCTTGGAGCAAATTCAGCTGGAAAATTGGAATTTTTGTTATTTAGTGTACTCTGAAATACGCTTAAACAATGTTCTAACTACGCCGATCATATTTTTTTTTAATTTCTCAGCAAGGATTCGGGATATCAACTCTACACTTAAAATATAATAAGATACATCATGTTCACTTTTTCAGAAAAAGAAGTAAAAATGGTGCATCTTATTGTTTCAAATTTGAATACTGTACTCCAATTCTATGCGGAGAAATTAAACTTTTTTTTTTGATCGGTGTAGTTAGAAGATTGGTTAAGTGTATAACTTCATGATATACTTGTGTAATCCATTATAGCTAGAAGTGTTTTTATGCAATAGAGCTATTAATTGTGCGGAATTGTCCAATTATTACTTTACTCTGGAATGACCAGTTGACTGACGGGTAGACCATCCAATGTAGCGGTTCTGTACAGAGTATCATTTTTAATGACAAGGCGCTTAGCCTCCCTAAGGAATCTCTGTACAGCTGGTGTCTCTGCCGAGGCATTCTTCCCTCCCTTCAGAGAACCGCTACTAATTAAATGCACAACTCGTGCTATGGATGGGTCTTTTGCTTGCTCTGATGGCCAATCTATCCTAGCCATGGCCTCAGAAACCAACAATTCCTCACTGGCCACATGAGGAGCAGCAGATTCTGAAACACTACTGGCCACTGGGGCAGATAATAAAGCTGCTTGATAGATTGCCTTGAGCTCATCTTGAAAGATGTAGCGCCTGGACAACCCGTCTGCATCTGCATTGACTTTGCCACTGCGGTATTCCAAAGTAAAGTAATAATTGGACAATTCCGCAAGCCATCTATGCTGTGTGGCATCTAACTTGGCAGATGTCGTCACATAGGTTAAGGGATTGTTATCAGTTTTCACGACAAATTCATTACCGTATAGGTAATCGTGAAACTTGTCAGTAACACTCCACTTAAGAGCTAAAAACTCTAATTTGTGAGCAGGATAGTTTCGCTCACTGGGCCTAAGACTGCGGCTAGCGTAAGCAATTACGCGGTCTACACCATCTTGGTTTTGCAATAAAACCGCACCAAGACCACTAGAACTGGCATCAGTATGCAAAATAAAGGGCAAAGTATAATCTGCATACCCTAAGACTGGAGGTGAAACTAATTTTTCTTTAATTGTTTCAAAAGCAATTTGTTGAGAATCACCCCAAACCCAAGATACTGGATTTTTAGCCTTTTTCTTGGACTTCTTAGACCCTTTGTTTAGACCATGACCCTGCAATAAATCATTAAGTGGTTTAACTATTTGGGCATAGTTAGGAACAAACTTCCTGTAGTACCCTGTAAAACCTAAAAATTGCCTCAGGGTTTTAATGTTAAGTGGGACAGGCCAATCCTGCACAGCAGAAGTTTTATTGGGGTCAGTGGCAATGCCTTGGGCTGAAACAATGTGCCCTAAATATGTAACTGAGGACTTAAAAAACTCGCATTTGGAAGGTTTGACTCGCAAGTTGTGGTCATTTAATCGTTGAAAAACTGATTCCAACCTTGAAATGTGTTCATCAAAAGTTGATGAAAATATTAAAATGTCATCTAGGAAAATAAGGCATTCCCTAAGATGCATGTCGCCCATACATTTCTCCATGCAACGCTGAAATGTTGCAGGGGCGTTCGTTAAGCCAAAGCCCATCCGATTCCATTCATAAAATCCAAGAGGCCCTGCAGAGAAAGAAGTTTTGGGCTTATCCTCCTCAGCTACCTCAATCTGCCAATACGCAGAATGGAGATCAATTTTGGAGAAAAACTTTGAACCAGTAAGAACATCAATGGTATCATCAAAACGAGGTAACATGTATGCATCCTTACGAGTCTTGTTATTGAGCTTACGCCCATCCAAACCTCAAGACCTATGGAGCTGGTCTCCATTGACTTCCTGAAGCTCGAACCCAGTAAAGGTGGGATCGAGAATATTCTGGTTATAGTGGACCATTTCACTCGTTACGCGCAGGCTATACCATGCCGAAACCAGACAGCAGCTACCACTGCAAAGGCCCTATACGAAGGATATTTTCGGTTCTACGGGTTCCCAGAGCAACTGCACAGTGACCAAGGTCGTAACTTCCTGAGTCGAACTATTCAGGAGCTGTGCAGAATTGCTGGCATAAGGAAGTCAAGGACCACTCCATACCATCCTATGGGAAACGGTGGAGCAGAGAGGTGGAATCAAACCCTCCTGAAAATGCTTGGGACTCTGGAGAATCACCAGAAGTCCGACTGGAAAAGCTATATTTCACCCCTGGTGCAAGCATATAACGCCACGAAAAATGATGCCACTGGATATGCCCCACATTATTTAATGTTTGGATGGCATCCCCGGCTTCCTGTTGATGCATATCTGGGTACAGATCCCACTGAGGGGCATGACGGCAGCCACTCATCTTATGCATCAAAACTCCACCAGCGCCTGCAGTATGCCTACCGCACGGCCGCTGAGGAAGCTGGGAAGCTTGCCACCAAAAACAAGCTGATTTATGATCGGGGTATCAAGGAGTCTAAACTGGAAGTTGGAGATCAGGTGCTGGTCAGGAAAGTTGGGCTGCAGGGAACAAACAAACTAGCCGACAAATGGGACACTGAGGTCTATGTCGTGCTAGAGGTGCCCAACTCTGACATTCCGGTGTATAGGGTCCAACTGCAGTCCCGTAAGGGTCCCATTAAAACCCTTCACCGGAATTTGTTGTTGCCCTACTTTAACATCAACCAACCTGCGGGGGACTGTTTTGTGCCCTCCTCTGGGAAAAGTTCTCGCAAGAGAACTGTTAAACTACCCAGGGGGGAGTTGCACAAGCAGCTTCCTGCAGAGGGCAACACAACAGCACCGAGATCAGAAAGTTCAGAGGTATCAGACTCCGATGAAAGTGAAAGAGCTAACATATACATCCCACCTCACCTCAGGGGCCTAAGACCTGCAAAGCGGCAAAACCCCCCACAACCTAGGGAGATACCTGCTGACACTTCTGTGTCTGAGGTAACCAGGTTCTCACCTAACCTGGATCTGACCTTGCCCCAGCACAGAAGTGTGGGTTCTCCCAGGCAGACCCCTGATACTAGGTCAGCAGAGTCTTTCTCCCCGATCCCACAGTCTTCTGCTGCACCTACCGGAAATGACAGTAGTACACTACCCCAGTCCCGGACTGAGGTGCCTACTGCGAGTGAGGAGCACTCCGACCACACAACAGAGGTGAGCATTGAGCCTAGCTCTGCCACCGATGTTTCTGCTCCTCCTCCAGTAAGTCCGCGCCCAGTCAGGCGGAGGGTCCCACCACAAAGATATGGTGAGTGGGTAACCCCCGTCGGTGCGGGAATGTCTCAAGATTTCGAGATTTTTTATGTTTAAACTTCTCGAATCTAATTAAATCCAATTTGTGTTACGGTTGATGTAATGGAATTTAATTCTTCATAGTTTTATTTTCCTTATCCAATCTTTTCAGAGTTTTATCCTTATTTAAAGGATAATAATTGGTTTCTGGATATTTTACCGGACTTGACGTTTTTAGTATTTTACTCAACTATTGCTTTGATCTTTGCTACTAATATTTTGATTTTCGATTAGTGGTAATGGAGTTGCATTTTGGGAATGTGTTAGGCCTAATTTTTATATTATATCCTAGTACTTTTTGTTTGGTTATATATTTTCGTGTTGGTTTAAATGTCTGGAGCCATTTCCTTAAAGGGGGGGAATGTGTAACCCAGGCAATATTTTATGCCAGCTTGCGTTTTACGTCAATGTTTGTGATCGTTTACTCACCGTGTATGTGTATACATGTATTCAACTGCCTAACTGTATTCCAGGTAGGCAGTGACGTATCTTGTATTGTGTGGTTCAGTGAGTGAGTGGTTGGTGAGCGATTTCACAATAACAAAATAACACGCATGAATTCCCAAACCCCGCGAAACCCTCTTTGTTTCTGTTTTCCATCTATTTTCCCGGCACTCCGACTCTTACCTTTGTGGAATACAGATCAGATTAAACTTGCAGTTTATCTGTAACTTATCTTATTCCTTAAGTATACCAATTTATTTCATTTGGTATATTCATTACTTAAGGTTTAACTAAAACTAGACCACAGATCCTGGTAAGAATTTATTTATTGTTTTACGAATAGAATAGTTATGTGAATTGCTGAAGTAATCTGTTTGACTCCGTTGCAATTCTGTGATTTTTTATCTTGTCTATTTCATGAATGTAAATATTTATTCTTTATGTTTTAGGCTATTTATGTATCATTACATAAAATCTTTATAATCGACAAGTGGTTTGTCTTGCCCTGGTTACATATAAATATCCGTACCTTTGGAACAAAAATATAAGTCATGCTGACGGAAATAAACGAGTGTTGTTGATGTAGAAATGATTGTGTGTTGTGTAATAAGCATTGTTTTAACACAAGCTGTCTCAACATCAATCTCGGTTGAAGATGAGTTTACATGTACTTGGGGAGGTAACGGTACACGAGAACCTTACATTGTACTAGAAGCTTTCTTTAATATTATTATATAATAAATATTTTATTTAAATGATCAAATTGTGAATTAATTAATGCATATGAAAAATAAGTTATATGTTATTAACATTTTCTTGGAGCAAATTCAGCTGGAAAATTGGAATTTTTGTTATTTAGTGTACTCTGAAATACGCTTAAACAATGTTCTAACTACGCCGATCATATTTCTTTTTAATTTCTCAGCAAGGATTCGGGATATCAACTCTACACTTAAAATATAATAAGATACATCATGTTCACTTTTTCAGAAAAAGAAGTAAAAATGGTGCATCTTATTGTTTCAAATTTGAATACTGTACTCCAATTCTATGCGGAGAAATTAAACTTTTTTTTTGATCGGTGTAGTTAGAAGATTGGTTAAGTGTATAACTTCATGATATACTTGTGTAATCCATTATAGCTAGAAGTGTTTTTATGCAATAGAGCTATTAATTGTGTTTTCATTAATTATGTTAGGGAATAGAAAAAAATATTTTAGATTCTCATCCCCGCCCGGCCCTGTCCAAAACCACCCGCCCCAAAAAAATTTACGTTAAAAAATCGGAAAATATTCTGTTACGGATAGAACGGGTTTTAGACCATCCCGGATATGGAAAAAACATGGCCGACAAGAAAAAAAATTAAATTTTCATCATTTCAAAGCTTACCGAAGGTGATAGTGTCACTATTAAAGACTGGTTTGGCTTTTCAATCAAAGAATAGGAAACAACCTGCTACTTTTGTTAGTTGTTATCATGATTTTTTTTGAAGAAATTGAAAAGATGGACAAATATTCTACATCAACGGTTCTGGTAAATATAAATTCCATTTTCTCAAAATTTTCAGTTAGTTTTTACTTCTATTCTCAGTTATTTCGTTAATAAAAATTAAAAAACAAAAGTGTCCACCCGCCCGCTTTTTTTCCAAAATCCGGATGAGAATCTAATAATTTTTTTCTCTGGCCTTAGTTTTAAGAGTTTGAATCTTAGAACCAGATTTTAACTCCCGAACAGCAAATATATCATGTCAAAGAACAAACTTTATTGTTTATGATTTGTTCTTTCTTTGGTGCTGTGTTGGTAGGCTGTGTTGACATGTACATGTATTGTTACCGATGTTTATTTCGTTTTTCTTGTCAAGGAATTTCACCGCAGCAATAAACTTTGGAGTTACCGCTCATGTAAATTGTCGAGTCATTTCATATACAGCAATGTTTTTTTCCCATTGTGTTTCGTTTTACAGCGCACTTAGTTTTCAGAGTTAACATTGAATTTCGGTAAAATCTTCGATGATACATTGTTGGGTCAAACTCGTTTGGTGAAAAAACCATAACAAATATATTTCAGCTTTTTTGGATATGGTTTGTTAGCTCTTAAAATATATGCCTGTCGTGTTTTTATATTGGTAGCCAGAATATATGTGTAATTCGGCAAATGACTACGTCCTTTGAACGCCTTGAGTAAAATTGACATAAATATGTAATTTATGTAAAGTTTATGTAAGATCGTCCTAGATTTTTATTAAACACAATATTTTATTTATAACGTCTTGTCGAAATTATCTTTTTTTTTACCTGTGGGCTTTATATTTTAATAAATTAGCACTAATGATTGTAGACCAACATATACTTATTTCAGGTATAAGTTGTTTTGGTCTATGAATTTCAGAGTTCTCATGCAAACGGTTTTTCTTTTGTTTTAATATATGCTTGGTAATAAGAACATAAATAAGACTAAACTCTACTTGCAAACATTAGAACATTCTTAGATAAATATATAATTTCTTCACTAAAATCTAGGTGGCTATAAATATTTTCCCCAAAATTCATTTTTGAAATTTTATCCAGTTTTCGCAATTTGCTATCATGTTAGTGCCCCTTCAGTAATGTTGCAGTGACTGCATAATAATTACTTGGGTTTAAAATATGAATCGCTGATCTACTGGCGGGTCACCAACTGTAATAATTTCAATTTCTCTAAAGTACTGAACCTCCAAACAGTTCATGTATAAATTCTCAGAGAGCGGCCAGTGCTCACAATATAGATTTCCTCAACGATAATAAAAGTAAGACTGGATAATTTTGTTCAAATTAAAGTATTTCTACTTTTATGAATATTGAGTCTAAGTTGACATCTGGCTTTTTGTGTCGCCTGCGATAGCAGTTAGACACATAGGGATGCTATTGCGCCGGCGGCGGCATCATCGTCGTCGGCGTCGTCCGGTACTCCCCCAACTTTATCTTGAAACTTAATGTTGCCAATAACTTTGAAAGTTCTTATCCTATTCCCTTAATAGTTGGAATATATCATCTTCATGAACTACGTCATCGGTGACAACAAGAATGATAACTCCTAGTTCACTATTTTTGAGTTAAGCCCCTTTCAAATGCAACTTTATCATGAATCTTTATGTTGCCTGTAACTTTAAAAGTACTTCTCATATTCACTTAATACTTGGAAAATACCACTATCATGAACAACGTCATCGGAAACAAGAAGGATTTCACTATTTTTTAGTTATGCTCCTTTCAAATGCAACTTTTACATGAAACTTAATGCTGCCTGTAGTCCGGCTCGTCTGGACGTTATCAGTGACGTCGTCTATCGACTTGCTACAGTAACTTCCAGTGACTGTTACTTTAAAGGTACTTGTCCCATTCACAAAACGTGTTCCTTGGAACACAAAATTCTAGTTACTTATTTGACCACGGAGTGGAAGACAAAAGTGAAAGTAGTAAAAAGTTCGATAGCGGAATTCAAAATGACTACTAGTATTATAATTATAAGGTGTAATTATTTCAGACAGTAAATTTTAGTTTCTTTGAAATGTTTTACCAGCGAAAACTCCGTGTCAACGTTGTAGCTGGAAAATTCTTGTAAGTGGATAGGGTACGATTGCGTTGCATCAATATAGGAATTTGTATATAGGAATTTAGAAATGTCATATGTGGTATCTTGACGTTTTCTGTTGGAAATTCAGGTTCCCGATAAATGTATCGGTTAAAATATATCGTGTTCGCATATGATGCAGATACTGAATTAACAATAATTTTGAAATGATTAATCTTTGTATTCAAAAAATAAAGTTTGCGTTTGCAAACAAATGTTAAAATCGAGAATAATATTGATTTTTTCCGATTTATTAAATGCGTTCCTTGACACAGAATGCCTTAGCTATCTTTAGTCAAGCATGGGAATCCTATGAGTATAGCATCCTAAAAGCATTTACGGTATAATCCACTCTTAATTAACGGTACTAATACCGTTTTCGCACTGAGGTTACGGTATGATAACCAACCTAAAGATACTTCAAGTAACGAGCCTTTATAAACTTATCGTGAAAACGTACTTTAAATACGTGTTGACGATTATTTATTAAAAATCTCTGAAAAATATGAATTTGCGGTCCCGGATGGTTGTTTGTCTACTCGAGTATATAGACAAGTCAGATGGAACAACTGTTTCTGGCATAAACAGTGCTTCATAAATCAAATAATTCTGAGCAAAATTTGGTCCTCGCACGCACCGTTTATGTGGTTTGTTGCGAACCGTCGGCCTCCAGGTCAGAAGTCTGATGCTCCAACCTTAAGACCAATTTTCGTCACATTATCAACAAAATACAATTGTCAAGACTATAAATTATTTGTTTTCTTATACTTGCTTGCAAGCTTGACGAAGGTTTGATCTAAACCACAGCAGTCTCATACAAAGAAAATGTTTCTTCAAAAAGTAAGAAAATGTTATGCATTTGTATCAGTTGATCTTTGTAGATCATTTGGCAGCCAAACAGCAAAAGATATAAGCACTGTTAAGCTCTGGTTGTGGCTACCAATAAACCCATCCCACAATGACACAGTGGATATATCAAACCCTCACACATTTGCTAGCAATTATTGTGGCTAGTATTAACTTGGTATCTGTCAGAATACCGAAGTCCATGTCCTGACCTAGATCTACACTACAACGTGCCACTTAGCCAGAGATCAGTCTGACATGTGGTTGAAGTCTTTTCTGAGGCTAACAATGTCCCCATAGTGGATATATCTAACGATAGATATATGATCGAGGCAGGTGGGGTACATTACAGTCGATTTCGAGACGATGAGCGGCAACAATCGTATACATGTGTAATCCACTATCACTGAGCTAGAGTTTTCGTAACCTTTCATTTTGTCAACATCGAATGTGCACGTTCTCAGGTGTTTGGGTAACCATGGCGCGGGTGAAGCAAAGGTGATGTGTGCATGAATATTAAGAAATGGTATATCCAGAAATTTACTCATTATAAACAAGGCATTGCAACATTTTTAAGTACTTTGAGGAAAGCATCTCTTCTGTCAAAGTGATCGTATGAAAATGGTAAATTGTTTTCTATTTTCTTATCCTTATAGCTCGATTTTGAAAGATACTACTACTTAATTCTCTATAATTGTGGTATAAATGGGGTATTCCGTAAAATAAAACGCAACATAATTAATTAGAAAGATATACTTATAATTAAAACATAACATTGTAAGCTTAGTTTAAAAAAGTAAAACAAATGACCAAGCTGCAATTTATTGCAATGTGGCTATTCAAAACACACCATATTCACTCTATGTTGTACAAACACCTGAAAATACAAACAGGACTAGTCATTTCGGAAAGCTATATTCTGTAGTAGCATGTCTGTTTGTATTGAAAAAGAATGGCGAATAAACAGCTTGAACTGAGGTAAACATCTCAAGGGCATTAGATTGTGTCGCAGACGATCAAAATCAATGCGCAGATAATCATACCCAGGTCACGACAGCTTTGAGGCTTGTCATCAATATCTGTTGAAAAAAGAACCATCTTTAACACATTACACAAAGTTTAAAAGAGGAAGATAATTGATTGTGCGTATTATTATGGCAGGGTTCGCGATTGACTGGTCCCTATGCGAAAGAGTTCGCTCACCAAGACCTGTTAGACGAGTGTGGTACCAGTCTAGGTTCGCGAAAGAAAATGAATTTTATGACAATATAACTAATAGAACTGCAGTATGCGTAACGCGGTATGATTTAAGTCAGTAAACAAACATATAAACGAACGCCGAATGTTTTGAATCCACTGGAAATAACTCATTGGACAAGATATAGATTCTAGTCTCAATCATTCAGACGCTATGCTTTCGCAAAAATGATCTGACGCTTCAAAACGAGGCTCGTCGTAAGGGTATGGAGAGCCTTACTGTCTTATGATAATTCTTAGAACATGATTCCACTTTTCGTTATGTTATGTAAGATTACATTCATTCATTATGTTATTAATGATATGCTCTCTTTCATCATCACGTTATACGGGGAAAGCCGCCGGCTTTTCCCGCCTATAGACAATGCGTACATGTTTAAAATAACAAAATCAAACAAAAATCAAATATATTTCTGATGACTTACTCTATAGTCCATCAAGATTTCTAAGTTGTAAATTCCGGTTGAATACACCAAATCACGCTGTATCCCTCCGTGGTCCATTCGAATGAAGTCCGTTTTAATAATATGCTATTTTTTTCTCATCATCTGGGGGCCTCTTAACTGTTAGAAATCGGTTTGTGGCTTGTTTGCAGAAATAACATATCAGGAAAATAAATGAAAAGCAATTTCATGCCTATATCTCGTTTGGTAGAGGCGAACTAGTTCCGGATCAGCGGATGTAAATTTTTTGCACCGTATTTGCGATACCGCGTTTAAAATAGGGTCTGTCCGGTTAGAGAATTTTCTTACAAGTAAGTTAACCCCCTATTTCCTGTGTGTTTTTGAATAGATGAAATGTAGATCTTCACGACAATATATGGTTGTCTAGAAATAAAGATGACAGAAATCATGTTAAATGTACATTGAATATTGAGAATTTAACATTGAGGTCTATGGGAATTGGATTTACTTTGGTTCAACCTTCTGGCGGCCCGGAGGCCGCCATTTTTCCAGACAGGTTCTCTAAATTCTCTAAACTTCGCCGTCTGTTTTAAATTGAAAAACCAATAACCTGTCAGAATTAAAGGGGAGATCACTAACATTGATTAGAGTCTGAAAGCGGTATCTGCACTATCGCGGTAGTCTGTTGAAAGATAGAACGCAGCGCTGGGTTGACTATACGAAAATAATTAATACAGAATTGTCAAAAGCGTTACTCGCAGTCATTTTCATGTGTTATTAGAGATTTTTGAATAAAATGAAATATAAATACCCAGTTATCCAATAAAATAATTCAAAGGGATACTTATTCACAGTTGAATGTTATTAGGGGCATTTTAAGCCTAAAAATGTTACATAAAAATTATATTGTTTTTTTCATTTTCAAGTTTTAATAGATAACAAGAAATAGCCTGTTTAAAAAGTATTTATTTAAAGTTTTGTGTAAATCATTTAGAATCCTTTTTAGTGTCAAAAGTTTACTACCCAAAAACAGAGAAAAACGCAGATTTCATTTGTTCTTTTGACCACACAACTGAACATTTATATTCAAAGATTGTAAATAAAAAACACAATAAAACATCATTGTGCAGGAAAGCAGTAAATGTGGAACTGTGTCAACAACAAGTCGATAACAAAAAATGTTATGAAACTCACCATAATTACACAAAAATTATTCCAGTATATGCGAACCACAATCACATTGTTACAACACAAAAAGTAAAATATGCATATCATGAATCGCCACAATTACAAAACACAGCCTCCCCAAGCAGCCAAAAAGAAGAGAGGAAGAGAGAGAGAGAGAGAGAGAGAGCATGTTTGATATAAGTATTTCAATTCAAATAGGACATCACAAACAATTAACAAAAAAGAGAACCTTTGGGGATACCGCCTTGGAACGGTCAGTGGCAAACAAATTGCCACTGGGGGTGACCTAGAGACACACGCTAACACACACAACACAATAATGCAAACAAATCTCAAACAAAATAACAAAACAAAACAAATTGTAGCCAATCAGGTAATGTTTTTACAACTTGGAAAAATTTACAGATAGTTTCGGCACTGTTGATATAGCTGGCACTCATTACAAATCTTTGCATGTCCCTGGAGATGGCAGTTGTTTTATTTCAACTGCATTAGTTTTGCACTGAACATGTTTTATTTTTCAAAATCTACATTGTGAAAAGGTCCAGTGGTTTATGGACACTATGTCTCATTGTCGATATGCCCAAGACAACAGCTCAGAGTGGCAGACCTTAGACCTGGATGGGCGAAAGTTCCCGCTCAGAATGGTGGACAATACTGCCCAGTGTTAAGACAATACAACCCACATTAAAAAAAGCTAGACTGTATATCTTTCACCAAAATGACAATGTTAAAAAACAAATATCATAAACTACATGCTACATGAGCACAGTCTATTTTGCTTTTCTTGAAGAATTTGTGCATAAATTAACAAAAAAAAACATGCTGTTTTAACAGGGTCTTTTGCTTGATAAATAGACCCTGGTTTTAATTATAGTTTTGTTACCAATTAAAAAAGACAGTGTCTTTTCTTTCAAAATATCAAATATTACACAAGGACCACTCTACCTTGTTCTAAATGCTCGTGAAATAGGTGTAAAAGTAAAGCCTGAATTGGTTTTATAAATTTGCAAGTATTCTCTATAGTTGATAGCTGTTGGAAAACACACACAAAAATATTGGTTTGATGGGCCATAAAGTGATAAAAGTATTTGTTGTTTTGATTTCATATATCTGACACAGTCCGCTGTCCTAGACCTAAACATCTGAAAATCCTGAGCTGCATAGTCTGGGCCGTATCAACTGGTCTTAATACCGTAATTCTGCACAGTGCAACACATCTTAGTCATATTTTGTATTTTAGGTATAAAAAACTAGATTTCCCCGTTATAGTTCTTCTTCTTCTTCCGATATTGTACATAATCCCACTCTGGGGCATTGTAGTACATTTGGGTGTATGATACAAGATCGTGTGTGTGGCGCAATTATATACATGCAGGTAAAAGTAAAAACAGTCGATCGCACTTCTACAGTGGGGTGGTCAGCGCTCCCTTGAAGACATCCAGGGAGTCAGCAGTGGCAATGTGCTCTGGTAGCGCGTTCCACAGCCGGATACCCGAGGGAAAGAAAGAGTGCCGATAAATGTCAAGCCTGCAGAAGGGGACAACAAACTTCAGTGAATGGCCTCTGGTATTGATAGCGGATGGGTGGTAGGCCGTGCTTGGAATGTCGACTAGTCCATGTACAATCCTGTATACCATCACCAACTTCGAGTGTGTGCGGCGCTCTTGAAGGGTTTGCCATCCAAGATCCTTTAACATCTGGCTGGTGCTACTAGTGGTCCTGTAGTCTCCGTTGACAAACCGTGCAGCACGCCGTTAGACTGCTTCAATCTGGCTGATGTTGGTTTGGGTATGTGGGTCCCATACAGTGCTAGCATACTCAAGTATGGGCCTCACGGGCGTCTTGTAACTTTGTTCCTTAATACCTTGAGGACAGCTGGTGAGGTTTCGTCTGAGGAAGGCTAAGGCGTTTGCAGCCTTTTTAGCTGTTGCTCACACATGAGTGTTCCAGGACAGGTCATCAGTCAGATGAGCGCCAAGGTATTTGCCATTGGTTACAATGTTCAGCTCTTCATTGTGGATGGTATAGATGGACTTTATAGGGTTTTTCTTTTTAGTTAATCCGATAACCTCGCATTTGCTGGCATTGAAGGCCAATATCCAGTCCTTTTCTCACTGCTGTAACTTATCAAGATCTTCCTGTAGGGCTCTTGCATCTGCTGGAGAGCGTATCTTTCTGTTCAGCAGGCTGTCATCTGCAAACATGCGGGAAGTTGAGGTAACATGTTCTGGCAAGCCTTTATGTATGCCAGGAAGAGCAGGGGGCCCAGTACTGATCCCTGAGGGACGCCAGAGGTGACTGGAGATGACTCTTACATGCAACATTCTACGAGGACCTGTTGGGTTCTATGGCTAAGGAAGATTCTTATCCAGCTCAGTATGTATCCCCAGACTCCATAGTGGTGAAGCTTTGCGGCCAGGCGTTCGTGTGGGACAACATCGAATGCCTTACTGAAGTCCAGCAGTATGGCGTCTATCTGTTCGCCGTCATCAAGCGCCTTAGCAAGGTCTTGAAGTGTGAGGATAAGCTGGCTTTCTGTAGACCACCTCCGTTTTCTGAAACCATGCTGGGCATCACTCAGGATGTTGTTTCGCTCGAAGGGTGCCATGATTTGACTGTGTATCACATGTTCTAGGATTTTGCAGCAGACTGAGGTTAGTGATATGGGCCTGTAATTTGCAGGTTTACTGTGGTCTCCCCTCTTGAATATAGGAGTCACATGTGCTATCCTCCAGTCTGCTGGGACTTCGCCTTGTTGAAGAGATGCCTCATAGACTAGTGTAAGTGCTGGTGCTATTTCTTCGGCAAAGTCTTTGAGGTACTAGTTGGAATGTTGTCTGGGCCAGCCCCCTTGTGAACGTCCAGTTCAAGAAGAAGCTTTCTCACACCAGGTACTCCTACTGTGAAGGTAGGCATGCTGGGACTGGGTTTGCCTTGCATTGGTGGGATATATGACTTATCTTCTTTCGTGAAACGCTTGTGAACTGGTTGTTCAAGATAGTGGCTTTGTCCTTTGGGTCACTATATGTCATTCCTTCCGATTTGAGGGGTGCAATGCCGCTACTGTCACATCTTTTGCCTTTGACGTAGGTGTAAAGTTTTTTAGGATTTTTGTCACCGCTTACCATGTCTTTAACAAAATTATTATATGCGTGTTTACATTCATTTTGGTTTATTTTTTCAGCAAGTATAGTTTCTTTTGCCTTTTTGAGTGCTCTTTTCTTCTGTCTAGATAAACGTTTGGCTTTTCTTGAAATCCAAGGTTGATTGAAACGAGTGGTGCTAAACTTCGATGGAACATGACAGGCAATGACAGAGCAGATGTACTCTTTGAAGGATTTCCATAGAATATTGATATCTGTTTCCGGAGTGTACCGTGAGGTGAAGTCATCAACAAAGTCTTTGGTTGCTGTGCGGATCTTGTCTGTGTCGGCATTTTTCCAAAGCAGTATTTTCCTGCAAGGTGGTTTAGCTCTAGCAGCCCTGGCTTTGGCCTGGATGAAGACACCATCATGGTCACTGCCACCTGGTACAGGGTTACATCTTTGAATTAGACTTGGTCTGTTTGTGATAAACAAGTCCGGGATGTTTTCATTTCTGGTTGGGAACTGCACTATTTGTTCTAAGCTAAGATCAAGCACGGTGTCCAGGAACAGTTTGCTGATGGTGACAAGATAATTGTGTCCTGCAACTGTGTCAGTTTTCCAGTTGATATCAGGTAGGTTTGCATCACCTCCAATCCAAAAAATTGAGTTGGGGTAGCTGGTGTATAAGTACCTCATATTCCTGCACAGCTCTTCAGCATACTGTAGATCACTGCTGGGTGGGCGGTACACAGATCCAATAATAAGCGGGGCACCGCCATGGCACTGGATGGCGACAGCTGTAAACTCTGCTTGGATTGGGAGATCTATGACTGTGCCAGTAATTTCGTCCTTGGCAATGATGATAACCCCTCCGAGCCGATCTTGTATCCTGTCACGTCTAGCAATAATGTGGTAGCCGGTGGGGATAACTTCGCGTTCAAATATGCTATTATACAGCCAGGTTTCATTACCTATTGTTATATTAAGATTTAGGCATGTTGTTTTATGATATTGCAAAGAAATTTCCTTGAATTTGATTGTATAATTTTGCCGTTGATGTATATTCGTATTTACGGATCGACTGTAGATATGAATGCACGTGCCTAAATTTCCCTCTGGCCTACCACTTTTTGTTGTCGTCCGCCATTTTGTTATGAATTTTGGTTAAAAATTCATAATTTAAAACCTAGCTCGTAAATTATAAAGCTATATGCTAAATTGTTACAGAAAATATTTGTGTTATGTTTATGTGTCGCCTGCGATAGCAGGTAGACACATAGGGATCCTATTGTCCGGCGGCGGCGTCGGCGTCGTCGTCGTCGTCGTCCGGTAGTCCCCCAACTTTAACCTGAAACTTAATGTTGCCTATAACTTTGAAAGTACTTGTCCTATTCACTTCATACTTGGAATATATCATCAGCACGAACAATGCCATCTGTGACGACAAGAATGATAACTCCAGTTTCAATATTTTTTGAGTTATGCCCCTTTCAAATGCAACTTTAACCTGAAACTTAATGTTGCCTATAACTTTGAAAGTACTTGTCCTATTCACTTCATACTTGGAATATATCATCAGCATGAACAGTGCCATCTGTGACGACAAGAATGATAACTCCAGTTTCAATAATTTTTGAGTTATGCCCCTTTCAAATGCAACTTTAACCTGAAACTTAATGTTGCCTATAACTTTGAAAGTACTTGTCCTATTCACTTCATACTTGGAGACGACAATAATGATAACTCCAGTTTCAATAATTTTTGAGTTATGCCCCTTTCAAATGCAACTTTAACCTGAAACTTAATGTTGCCTATAACTTTGAAAGTACTTGTCCTATTCACTTCATACTTGGAATATATCATCAGCATGAACAGTGCCATCTGTGACGACAAGAATGATAACTCCAGTTTCAATATTTTTTTACTTATGCCCCTTTCAAATGCAACTTTAACATGAAACTTAATGTTGCCTATAACTTTGAAAGTTCTTGTCCTTTTCACTTCGTACTTGGAATATATCATCAGCACTAACAATGTCATCTGTGACGACAAGAATGATAACTCCAGTTTCAATATTTTTTTACTTATGCCCCTTTCAAATGCAACTTTAACATGAAACTTAATGTTGCCTATAACTTTGAAAGTACTTGTCCTATTCACTTCGTACTTGGAATATATCATCAGCACTAACAATGCCATCTGTGATGACAAGAATGATAACTCCAGTTTCAATATTTTATGAGTAATATCCCTTTCAAATGCAACTTTAACATGAAACTTAGTGTTGCCTGTAAAATGGAAATTACTTCTTCAATTAATTCACTTAATACTTTGAATAACTCATCTGCATTTACAAAACAATTTTTGAAAATGATAACTCCGGTTTCACTATTATTTTAGTTATTCCCCTTTTAAATGTAATTTAGATGACACATGTGTTCTGTTGTGTAGTATTGAAATCAACTTCAATAAAATATTTTTATTATATATGATTAAACATATTTCAACGTTTTCCAAGCAGGCGACACATGTGTTCCGCGGAACACAACATTCTAGTTAACGATAACAGCGATTATACCCTTAATAATCTGGTACGCTTCGCGGACGGAACTACGCCGCGGTCACGGCATATGCAACGCTAAAACCGGCATAACCGGTGTCAGTGTAGGAGGTTTTGTGGGGTAAGGTAAGAAAATCGCAGAGTGTTTGGCTAGATTTTTAAATAATACTCAAACCAATAAGCCTGTACGGCTGTCAGGTCATGACGCTTTATGATTCTAGTCTTCTCTGTGTTCAGAATAAAAGAACTATTTTGATATTTTTCTTTTTTTGTCTTTGACATTTTTCTTTTTTTGTCTTTGACATTGTAATGATGAAAGGTGCAATGCCTTAACAAACAGTTTTGTTGGCATTGGTTGTACGGGTATCAAAATGTCATGCACTGTTCAATGATTAATGGAAACACTTGTTGTAAAAGAGTGAATTATTTATATTCGTAGATAAATTTACAGCGAATGAAAATGATTCATGATATTTTTCTAAAACGTATGATATTTGGTCCAGTTGGCATGTACTGTTATAACAATGTTACAAAGCTTGTGTAAATCGGGATTTTCCTTATCTAGACTACTGAGCGAGGAAATACAGGACTCCATAAGAGTCGAGTGTACTGGAAAACATTTGGTGTGATTGTCCGCTGCGAGCTCAGAGAACAAACAACGCCGTGATAATCAGATATATTTAGACACGATACCAACAATGTCCTGTATAGACCGTTGTGCAGTTTGTTAGCTAGTAGACGACACAATCTATACGCGAGCGCAGCTCTCGTCTTTTGTTCATAGACCATTCCACTCGTTGTCTATCCTTTACATAGAACCTACTACCTGGTTGTGTAAATAAAATACACGGTTGTTTTAATATACTGGCAGGTATGTGTGTATGTGTGTATTGTTACATTTACATTACTATATTAATGTTTTATAACTATATATCATTGGTGAAATGGAATGCACTTTGGTAGTAACTTTATCTTATCATTTGATATTTAAGACAGTTGTTTTGTGTATAATTATTTCGCTGTCTATCATCAAATATCATCAAAACCATTATTAGTTTTTTCATCATCATCATCATCATCATCATCATCATCATCATCATCATTGTCGTCGTCGTCGTCGTCGTCATCATCGTCGTATCGTCATATTATAATTTAGCGTGAAAAGATAGTTTGAAATATATCCTAGCAAGACGGACGAACAGAGACACAATGTTGCTTGATCAATCCATCCACTAGTGTCGAAAGTAACATTCAACGTGAAGTATGCAATAAGGAATTGCCACATTCAGAAGACAAAGCCTCCCCACACAGCGAAGAAGAGAAAGAGAGAGAATGGTTAAAAAATGATCAGCTTCAATACAGACACCACAAACAATTAACAAAATTGAGAACCCGATGGGTTACCGCCTTGGAACGGTCAGTGGCAAAACAACTTGCCACTCGTGGTTTAAACCAGGTTCTGAGTGCAACAAGGTCAAAGAACATTTTTCGTTATCGTATAGATTACTGTCACACATTCACAATTGTGTCGTTGACACGAAATAAAACATACGCAAGTTAATTCATGTAAAACGAAAACAAAGGAATTGTGCACAATTTGGCGTACCTGCTAGGTGTCTTTTCGGAGTAAGCTTTCAGGTAGCTTTTGGATTATTTTGCAAGGAGATGTAAACTTTAAAACTTATCTCCTCTCTACTTTTTGGCTGCGTGAAGAAGCTGTTTTTCTGGATGTGGCAATTCCTGATATGCATATTTCACATTTTCCGTATATTTATCATAATTGTTCCGACTTTTACCGTCTCATTTCAACCCTAATCCTTCCATGGCCTTACAATTTTTACAACATGTAACATACGCCCTTCAACAGCTACCCTAACCCTTCCATGACCTCTCAACGTTTATCACATGTAACATACGCGGTTCAGCAGCTACCCTAATCCTTCCATGACCTTAAAATGTTTATAACATGTAACATACGCCCTTCAACAGCTACCCTAACCCTTCCATGACCTCTCAATGTATACAACATGTAACATACGCCCTTCAACAGCTACCCTAATCCTTCCATGACCTCTCAATGTTTACAACATGTAACATACGCCCTTCAACAGCTACCCTAACCCTACAATGACCTCTCAATGTTTATAACATTTAACATACGCCATTCAACAGCTATCCTAATCCTTCCATGACCTCTCAATGTTTATAACATTTAACATACGCCCTTCAACAGCTACCTTAACCCTTCCATGACCTTAAAATGTTTACAACATGTAACATACGCCGTTCAACAGCCACCCTTATACTTCCATGACCTCACAATGTTTATAACATGAATATACGCCCTTCAACAGCTATCCTTACCCTTCCATGACCTCTCAATGTTTATAACATGTAACATACGCCCTTCAACAGCTACCCTAACCCTTCCATGACCTTAAAATGTCTACAACATGTAACATACGCCCTTCAACAGCTACCTAATCCTCCCATGACCTCTGAATGTTTATAACATGTAACATACAGCCTTCAACAGCTACCCTAATCCTTCCATGACCTCTGAATGTTTATAACATTTAACATACGCCCTTCAACAGCAACCCTAATCCTTCCATGACCTCTCAATGTTTACAACATGTAACATACGCCCTTCAACAGCTACCCTTATCCTTCCATGACCTCGCAATGTTTACAATATGTAACATACGCCCTTCAACAGCTACCGTAATCCTTCCATGACCTCTCAATGTTTATAACATGTATTATACGCCATTCGACAGCTTCCCTAACCCTTCCATGACCTCTCAATGTTAATAACATGTAACATACGCCCTTCAACAGCTACCCTAACGCTTCCATGACCTCTCAATGTTTAGAACATGTAACATACGCCCTGCAACAGCTATCCTAACGCTTCCATGACCTCTCAATGTTTAGAACATTTAACATACGCCCTTCAACAGCTACCCTAACCCTTCAATGACTTAAAATGTTTACAACATGTAACATACGCCCTGCAACAGCTACCATAATCCTTCCATGACCTAATAATGTTAACAACATGTAACCGACGACCTGAAACAGCTACCATAATCCTTCCATGACCAAACAATGTTTAGAACATGTAACCCGAAACCTGCATCAGCTACTATACTCCTTCCATGACCTCACAAGGTTTATAACATGTAAATACGCCCTGCAACAGTTACCATAATCCTTCCATGACCAAACAATGTTAACAACATGTAACCCACAACCTCAAATAGCGACCATAATCTTTCCATGACATACATGTAACAATGTTAATAACATGTAACCCACAACCTGAAACAGCTACCATAATCATTCCGTGACCTAACAATGTTTACAACATGTAACCTACGTTCTGCAACAGCTATCAAAATCCTTCCATGACCAAACAATGTTTTCAACATGTAACCCACAACCTGAAACAGCTACCTCAATCCTTCCATGACCTCATTATGTTTACAACATGTAACCCACAACCTGAAACAGCTGCCTTAATCCTTCCTTGACCTCACAATGTTTGAAACATATAACCCACAACCTGAAACAGCTACCTTAATCCTTCCATGACCTCATAATGTTTACAACATGTAACCCACAACCTGAAACAGCTGCCTTAATCCTTCCATGACCTCACAATGTTTGAAACATATAACCCACAACCTGAAACAGCTACCTTAATCCTTCCATGACCTCATAATGTTTACAACATGTAACTCACAACCTGAAACAGCTACCTTAATCCTTCCATGACCTCATAATGTTTACAACATGTAACCCACAACCTGAAACAGCTGCCTTAATCCTTCCATGACCTCACAATGTTTGAAACATATAACTCACAACCTGAAACAGCTACCTAAATCCTTCGATGACCTCACAATGTTAATACATGTAACATGTAACATACGCCCTGCAACAGCTACCTTAATGATTCCGTGACCTAACAATGTTTACAACATGTAACATACGCCCTTCAACAGCTACCCTAACCCTACAATGACCTCTCAATGTCTATAACATTTAACATACGCCCTTCAACAGCTATCCTAATCCTTCCATGACCTCTCAATGTTTATAACATTTAACATACGCTCTTCAACAGCTACCCTAACCCTTCCATGACCTTAAAATGTTTACAACATGTAACATACGCCCTTCAACAGCTACCCTTATCCTTCCATGACCTCGCAATGTTTATAACATGTAACATACGCCCTTCTACAGCTATCCTTACCCTTCCATGACCTCTCAATGTTTATAACATGTAACATACGCCCTTCAACAGCTACCCTAACCCTTCCATGACCTTATAATGTCTACAACATGTAACATACGCCCTTCAACAGCTACCTAATCCTTCCATGACCTCTGAATGTTTATAACATGTAACATACGCCCTTCAACAGCTACCCTAATCCTTCCATGACCTCTGAATGTTTATAACATGTAACATACGCCCTTCAACAGCTACCCTAATCCTTCCATGACCTCTCAATGTTTACAACATGAAACATACGCCCTTCAACAGCTACCCTTATCCTTCCATGACCTTGCAATGTTTACAACATGTAACATACGCCCTTCAATAGCTACCGTAATCCTTCCATGACCTCACAATGTTTACAACATGTAACATACGCCTTTCGACAGCTTCCCTAACCCTTCCATGACCTCTCAATGTTAATAACATGTAACATACGCCCTTCAACAGCTACCCTAACGCTTCCATGACCTCTCAATGTTTAGAACATGTAACATACGCCCTGCAACAACTTCCCTAACCCTTCCATGACCTCTCAATGTTTACAACATGTAACATACGCCCTTCGACAGCTACCCTAACCCTTCAATGACTTAAAATGTTTACAACATGTAACATACGCCCTGCAACAGCTACCATAATCCTTCCATGACCTAATAATGTTAACAAAATGTAACCGACGACCTGAAACAGCTACCATAATCCTTCCATGACCAAACAATGTTTAGAACATGTAACCCGAAACCTGCATCAGCTACTATACTCCTTCCATGACCTCACAAGGTTAATAAGATGTAACATACGCCCTGCGACAGCTACCATAATCCTTCCATGACCAAACAATGTTAAAAAAATGTAACCCACAACCTCAAATAGCAACCATAATCTTTCCATGACATAACAATGTTAACAACATGTAACCCACAACCTGAAACAGCTACCATAATCATTCCATGACCTCACAATGTTAATAACATGTAACATACGCCCTGCAACAGCTACAATAATCCTACCTTGACGTCACAATGTTTGCAACATGTAACCCACAACATGAAACAGCTTCCATAATCCTTCCGTGACCTCACTATGTTTGCAACATGTAACCCGCAACCTGAAACAGCTACCATAATCCTTCCGTGACCTCACAATGTTAATAACATGTTACATACGCCCTGCAACAGCTACCTTAATCCTTCCATGACCTCATAATGTTTACAACATGTAACCCAAAACCTGAAACAGCTACTCCTTCCATGACCTGACAATGTTAATACATGTAACATACGCCCTGCAACAGCTACCTTAATCCTTCCATGACCTAACCTTGTTAACAACATGTAACCCACAACCTGAAACAGCTACCTTAATCCTTTCATGACCTCACAATGTTAATAACATGTAACATACGCCCTGCAACAGCTACCTTAATCCTTCCATGATCTAACCTTGTTAACAACATGTAACCCACAACATGAAACAGCTACCTTAATACTTCCATGACCTCATAATGTTTACAACATGAAATCTTTAACCTGAAACAGCTACCTTAATCCTTCCATGACCTCACAATATTAATAACATGTATTATACGCCCTTGAACAGCTACTTTAATCATTCCGTGACCTAACAATGTTTACAACATGTAACCTACGTTCTGCAACAGCTATCAAAATCCTTCCATGACCAAACAATGTGTACAACATGTAACCCACAACCTGAAACAGCTACCTCAATCCTTCCATGACCTCATAATGTTTACAACATGTAACCCACAACCTGAAACAGCTGCCTTAATCCTTCCATGACCTCACAATGTTTGAAACATATAACCCACAACCTGAAACAGCTACCTTAATCCTTCCATGACCTCATAATGTTTACAACATGTAACCCACAACCTGAAACAGCTGCCTTAATCCTTCCATGACCTCACAATGTTTAGAACATGTAACCCGAAACCTGCATCTGCTACTATACTCCTTCCATGACCTCACAAGGTTAATAACATGTAACATACGCCCTGCAACAGCTACCATAATCCTCCAATGACCAAACAATGTTAACACCATGTAACCCACAACCTCAAATAGCGACCATAATCTTTCCATGACATAACAATGTTAACAACATGTAACCCACAACCTGAAACAGCTACCATAATCCTTCCGTGACCTCACAATGTTAATAACATGTAACAACGCCCTGCAACAGCTACCTTAATCCTTCCATGACGTAACAATGTTTACAACATGTAACCCACAACCTGAAACAGCTACCTTAATCCTTCCATGACCTCACAATGTTAATACATGTAACATACGCCCTGCAACAGCTACCTTAATCCTTCCATGACCTGACCTTGTTAACAACATGTAGCCCACAACCTGAAACAGCTACCTTAATCCTTTCATGACCTCACAATGTTAATAATATGTAACATACGCCCTGCAACAGCTACCTTTATCCTTCCATGACCTAACCTTGTTAACAACATGTAACCCACAACATGAAACAGCTACCTTAATACTTCCATGACCTCATAATGTTTACAACATGTAATCTTTAACCTGAAACAGCTACCTTAATCCTTCCATGACCTCACAATATTGATAACATGTAACATACGCCCTTGAACAGCTACCTTTATCATTCCGTGACCTAACAATGTTTACAACATGTAACCTACGTTCTGCAACAGCTATCAAAATCCTTCCATGACCAAACAATGTGCACAACATGTAACCCACAACCTGAAACAGCTACCTCAATCCTTCCATGACCTCATAATGTTTACAACATGTAACCCACAACCTGAAACAGCTGCCTTAATCCTTCCATGACCTAACAATGTTTGAAACATATAACCCACAACCTGAAACAGCTACCTTAATCCTTCCATGACCTCATAATGTTTACAACATGTAACCCACAACCTGAAACAGCTGCCTTAATCCTTCCATGACCTCACAATGTTTGAAACATATAACCCACAACCTGAAACAGCTACCTTAATCCTTCCATAACCTCATAATGTTTACAACATGTAATTCACAATCTGAAACAGCTACCTTAATCCTTCCATGACCTCATAATGTTTACAACATGTAACCCACAACCTGATTCAGCTGCCTTAATCCTTCCAAGACCTTACAATGTTTGAAACATATAACCCACAACCTGAAACAGCTACCTAAATCCTTCCATGACCTCACAATGTTAATACATGTAACATGTAACATACGCCCTGCAACAGCTACCTTAATGATTCCGTGACCTAACAATGTTTACAACATGTAACATACGCCCTGCAACAGCTATCATAATCCTTCCATGACCAAACAATGTTTACAACATGTAACCCACAACCTGAAACAGCTACCTCAATCATTCCATGACCACACAATGGTAATAGCATTTAACATACGCCCTGCAACAGCTACCTTACTAGTATTCATTCCGTGACCTTACAATGTTTACAACATGTAACCCACAACCCGAAACAGCTGCCTTAACTCTTCCATGACCTCACAATGTTTGAAACATGTAACCCACAACCTGAAACAGCTACCTTAATCCTTCCATGACCTAATAATGTTTACAACATGTATTTCTACGCCCTGCAACAGCTATCATAATCCTTCCATAACCTCACAATGTGTGCATCATGTAACCCACAACCTGAAACAGCTACCCTAATCCTTCCATGACCTCACAATGTTTGCAAGATGTAACCCCCAACCTGAAACAGCTACCATAATCCTTCCATGACCTCACAATGTTAACAACATGTAATATACGCCCTGCAACAGCTACCATAATCCTACCATGACATAACAATGTTTGCAACATGTTACCCACAACCTCCAACAGCTACCATAATCCTTCGATGACCTCACAATGTTTGCAACATGTAACCCACAACCTGAAACAGCTAACTTTATCCTTCCATGACCTCACAATGTTTACAACTTGCAACATACGCCCTTCAACAGCTATCCGAATCCTTCCATGACCTTTCAATGTTTACAACATGTAACATACGCCCTTCAACAGCTACCCTTATTCTTCCATGACCTCTCAATGTTTACAACATGTAACATACGCCCTTCAACAGCTTCCCTAACCCTTCCATGACCTCTCAATGTTTACAACATGTAAGATACGCCCTTCAACAGCTACCCTAATTCTTCCATGACCTCTCAATGTTTACAACATGTAACATACGCCCTTCAACAGCTACCCTAATTCTTCCATGACCTCTCAATGTTTACAACATGTAACATACGCCCTTCAACAGCTACCCTAATTCTTCCATGACCTCTCAATGTTTATAACATGTAACATACGCCCTTCAACAGCTACCCTAATTCTTCAATGACCTCTCAATGTTTACAACATGTAACATACGCCCTTCAACAGCTACCCTAATTCTTCCATGACCTCTCAATGTGTACAACATGTTACATACGCCCTTCAACAGCTACCCTAATTCTTCCATGACCTCTCAATGTTTACAACATGTAACATACGCCCTTGAACAGCTACCCTATCCCTTCAATGACCTCACAATGTTTACAACTTGTAACCTACGCCCTGCAACAGCTACCATAATCCTTCCATGACCTCACAATGTTTACAACTTGTAACCTACGCCCTGCAACAGCTACCTTAATCCGTCTATGACCTCACAATGTTTACAACATGTAACCCACAACCTGAAACAGCTATCATAATCCTTCCGTGATCTAACAATGATTACAACATGTAACCTATACCCTGCATCAGCTACCATAATCCTACCATGACCTTAAAATGTTTACAACTTGGAACCTACGCCCTGCAACAGCTACCATAGACCTTCCATGACCTAATATTGTTTACAACATCATGATCGTGTGTTACTTTCATGAACACGAATGGCCTGTATAATATGCAATATCGTGACATCATACGTAGATATCCTATTTGCCACCGACGGAGTCTACATTACGACAATTGCGTGATCCGCTTTATTCTCCATTCTGTACACTCACCCGACGTATGTTATGGGATTAATTACTAGTTTACTCGGGTAGCCACCGGCAACCGTCCCATCTTAAGTAGTCCTGGTTAACGTTTTATGACAGAAGAAATACTAATACAGGCGCTCTTTTGGGAACAACATTAATTTTTCGGTTTTGTTTTGAGGGAGTGTTACTTGTAAGTTGCGCCCTAAAACTGCGCCCCCTCTAACATTAGATCCTGGACATAACTCATTCATTATTTGCCAATTCTCACTGTTTCAAGCACATTACCTCAATCAGGCCATAAAACTAAGGAAACTAACGTAACAATCAGTTTCGAACTGTAGTTTAAAACAAGTAAATGATAAATTTATAGGCCCATGGATTCCAACGAAACTGTATACGACTTACAACTGCTTTCGATTTGCATGTTTTTCATTCTTTGTCTCTTTTCAACTATTCTGGTTTTCAATACTTCGTGTTTCTAATATCATAATCAATATAAGCCAAACTCCCGCGTTTTCTTTTTATGCACACTTGCGAGTCTGATAGAATTCTTTTATTCTTTTCCCTTAACACTAGACTTCCATGTACTATAGTCTGAGGAATTTTGCAATTACAGGATTTGGGCCCTTTTCTTAATCACTTAGGAGTCTATGAAGATTGGCAAACTCTGTGAAAATTGATCAACTTTACATGCATTTTTCCATAATTTGGAAATATGCCGTCATAAAATGACACATTGAAAACTATAATTAAAAGTTTACAGTGAGACGAGTTTTGTTAATACCGTGTGGCTAATTTTGTTATCTCCACAGGCTTTGTTTTTGACGTTATTGAGTAATACATCAATAATTTCCCCCTTACTTTTAACAAAATGTTCCTGTTTTTAATCTGGTAATCCAGGTCAAGAAATATACTATTACTGTCATTTTAATAAGTATTTGATGTAAAGTAGCCTAATCATTAAGTCAGTTTGCTTTTTCTTCGTCCGTGAATGAAAACATGTAATATCGCCATTTTTGAAGACGTGGAAATCGATCTAGTACACTTTTTATTTGCTTTAACTAGTTGTCTAACTACCTCCCAAATATTTGCGTTGATCAGAACTTTCTGAATAACAAAGTATAGATTTAACATTTAAGAAAAAACGTGTTTGCCCTTTTTAAAACATTGTTTACAATATACTTCTTTGCTTAACAATAACCAGTCGGACGTAGATAATAATCGTTTTTTCTGAAGCCCTTTCTCAGAACCTGATCGAACCAAAGTTTATCGGTTGGTCTAATTATCACTGTTTTATTTGAAACACACTTTATACATGCACATAATTTATGAATGTTTAAGTCAAATACGAGTTCATACATATATCATCTACAACGCCAGTATGCCGAACACTTTAGTCATAGAGTGAGAGATGTTGTAATAGCCCTACTCATAAAATCATACAAGCCTTTCATACTTTTTTATTTGATATACGTAATACTTCATTACCGATGAAGCATTGTCAGTTGTTTTCTAGTGTTAAATTACCATGACAAACATGTCACGTGTAGCGCCCCCCGCTTTCGATTTCAGAAGAGTAAATGAGAAATCGGAATACATCACCACATATTCGATAAATCGGACAAAATCGGAAAACAATCCACCGATTTACAATTTGAAGACAATGAAATTTATATTAAAACACCGTTACGCTTAATTAATGTTTTTACTCAGAGGTGTTAATATGACTGTATGATTATTGCATATTGGAAGTTATTATTGCATACTATAGTTAAAGGTTTATACATAGTACAATAAGAGTATGATCTATAGCCTAGATGTATGATAATGATATATTAATGTTATACACATTTAACTCTACATTTAAATAATTTATAAAACCTTTGGGTTTAATGGCTGGTATCTGTTTTGAACAATAGTGTACCAACTCTTGGTCTCCCCATGAACAGGGACGTAGTTGTTATATACTGAACAAAAGTAGTAAGTATAGTCCAACAATATTGACCTGGCACTTTATTAATTTTCGTAAAGGTCATTGAATAAACACGGGTATCAGCGAAAACACCGATACACCTCAGTGATGTGTGGAGTATTGGAATAGATGCCGGACTACCGATCGTAACATTTACGAAAGTTAACGAATATGGGGTCAAATGCAAGAGTGCCAGGTCAATATTGTTGGACAATATCAACTTTTTATGTTTATATTTCTATTTAGATAATTTCATTTAATAAGGAACGCTTTGAATGTTAGAGTATTATTTGATCATGAACATAATCTTCCATACCAAGACCTCAGGAATTGCTTATCGAATAACAATTGAAAAGGGATTTCAAAACCCTACATATTCAATTTAAAGGGAGGTAATTGCAAATGGTTGGAATTTTTAGCATTGTTTATTGCGGACTAGTTGTTTTATTAATGAATGTTTTGTCATTTTATTGATCACAAGACCTGGATAAATTGATTTAATAATAAAAATGTGAACATTGTTCTGAATGAATGACTTCTTCCAGACACCGCTATTATAACAAAGGGAACGATAACTTTGTTGTGGCGGCAGATCTTTTTAAACATTTTATTTCTTTGCAATGATTACAGAAATGCAAATTTATTCCCAGAAACAATTTTATTTTTTTCTAACTTTACACAATTACAGGTAGGAAAGTGGATACTTTTTATTTTTGCTGAGTATATTCTGTTTGAACCAAAAACGTCTTTTAAAATTAAAGAGTATCAAATAATATTCGAAGAAATGACAGTAACGGCATGAAACTCACGAAACGGACACCAACAATGTACACATTATACCAGCGACAATCGAAAATGATTGTCGCAAATGTTTTGATATGTGCGGTCTGAAATCGGAAATCGGCAACAGTCGGGGGTCATCTGCTAGCTTTATTGTATAACAAGTATATAACGAGCAAGCAGCTAATTTACATAAAGGTTAAGATTAGGCAATAGAAAAAAAATTACATTCTCAAAAAAAAAACAAACCAAAAAAACCCCAAAAACATGGCCGACAAAAAAATAAAATGTTCATCATTTCAAAGCATACCGAAGGTGATAGTGTCACTATTAAAGACTGGTATGGCTTTTTAAGCAAGAAAAGGCAACAATCTGCTACTTTTAAATTTGTAAGTTGTTATTGTGATTTTTGGAAGAAATTGAAAAGATGGACGAATATTCTACACCAAAGGTTCCGGTAACTATAAATGCCATTTCCTCAAAATTTTAAGTTAGTTTTTACTTCTGTTCTCAGATATTTCGTTAATAAAAAAAATAAAAATTAAAAAGTGTCCACCCGCCCCTTTTTTCCCAAAATCCGGATAAGAATCTAATAATTTTTCTCCGGCCTTATTGATGAAACATAACCTTTTGTTCGTACTGTGTATTTCCTCGAACAACCATATATTGTTAATATTAATTATATTAATAATCTATGTTATAGACACGTGCCGCCTGCACAGAAGAAATAACAATAATTAAACATACTTAAGCCAAGATATGTACAATCATTATCTATATAAATCTTTTAATAATTTACGACAGTTCAGGCAATCTAAAATACGGAATCGCCTAATTTACACATGTACATGTAAGCACACAATCGCATGGACTAGTTGGTTGGAAAGCTTAAACTGTATGTGTGACTCAGTGCGTACGTGATTTATTTTTAACCTGGTGATTTCCCGATTGTCACGACACTTCAAAACTTAATCATCCAGACGAATATCGGTCAATATAAATTACTTAAGTCAATAGTTTTTTTTTCGTATAATCGTGATTTCAAGCACCAAGTTTACAAAAAGCCCAGTTTGTGACTTGTTAAGGAATGAATAATTCTCGTTCCTTATCAAGAACATGATGTTATTTCAGCCATACCTAATATTGAGAAATGTGTTTTAATTGATAGATATTTGATAGACATAGACCTGTAAGCTGTCCGGAAATGGCACTTAAGGTGGCGGAGCCAGTAATCCGCAGTAATTTCACGGTCGTCGACACATGCTCTGTAACCGGTCTATGAAATCACTCGACAACAACCCGAAACAGAAATCAGTGTTGATTAGAAACATATAATAATAATAATAATAATAATAATAATAATAATAATAATAATAATAATAATAATAATAATAATAATTCTTTATTTATAGATGGTAACTCTTAAGTTTTGTACAAAGTAAACAAACAATTACACAAATCTTATTTTCAAGAGGCCATCATAAACTATAAATTATAACAACACACAATTAAAATAAAATGAAATGAAAAATGAACAATACGAAATCACACATGTTAACTGGGCAATATTTTGAGAAGGCAAAATATTATAATGTTATACATTATAATACACATACTCAAGAAGTAGAGAAAAAAGCAACGACAAATCATTGAGCAGTTACCAGTTTGTGTGTATATCTAGATACATTTTAAGAGTTTATTGTCAATAAATGATGTTTGTATGATTTTTTGAATAAATTCAGGGTATATGAATTTTTAATGGAAATAGAAATTTCATTCCAGATAATCATACCAGAGTTACTAAATGTCTTTTTCATAAATTCTGTGTTTAGCTTTGGATGGACAAGATATTGCATTGAGTTAGACCGAAAATTATAAGACGTATTTTGTGTAATTATAATTATGTAGCGACAATAGAAACGTTAAGAAGTTGTTGTCAGCATAATCAAACGTGAAATTGCTTGTTTGTCTTGTTGGTAAATAAGTTACTATAAGCTACTCAGACACTACAAATTTCAGGCTATGAACAACCCCTGAAAAAAATCCTTGAAATATAGAATCGCAGCCACGGCATCACTTTTGCACAGTCCCAGGACAAAATATCGCGATATCTGAAATCTTCCATAAAATTATTGCTTCCCATCCATCTGAAACGGGAGATTCGGAAAAGACTGTAGCCAATAGCTGCCATCCCTACCGATTTATATCAATCCAAAATCGTGTCAATGAATATATCAATCCAAAATCGTGCCAATGAATTTCAGCAGCACGCACAGCACAGCTTACTTCACAATTCCAAGCCCCTCTATCACACGGAAACACACACACATATTATAAAGGTGAGATAAGTAACCAACGAACAAACCTTCAGACATAAATGCACAGATCTAAGCAGCAGACACGGCGACATCGCCTTGCCAATACCGCTGTACATGGTAACAGACATGCCATCCAAGCCTCGACAGAGACATTTTCTGGCAATGCCTATAAACCATAACTACCCACAAAAGACACTCTGACTGCCTAGACATTTACATACACTTATTTTTTCATATACATACATGTGAAACAATTACATATACACATCTATTAGCACCGTGCTTCCTCCTTTTTTTTATTTTTGGAGTTTTTATGCACAGTAGTGCTATAGACAGAGACACACACAATGAAAGTCTGTCGGATCTGATGATGTCTGTGTGGGTCCTGTGGTGTTTCTACAATGAGATACGGTTATGTGACCATTTAATGACATGTATACCAGACTGCACCGTATAACTTGTCACTTCTGTTGATGTATGTAACATTTCCGGAAAAGCTATCTTTGTTCATCACCCATGAGAGGAACCTGATGACAAAACAAATAACTCGGTGACAACAGCGTGCACCTCATGCTATTGTAGATGGTAAATAAATGGAAGATATTGTGTGAATTTGATATCGGACATGTTTGGTAAGGAACATTTACTGAATAATCATGTATTGAAAATAGTGAGACACACAGACACAATAGGATTCAACTAAGGGAGGTTATTGGTCAATTAGACGAACGTACTAATCTAGATGCTCGAGTTATATGTGGTATGTCAATGGATACGACTTACGTATTTTGCCGCGTAGTTCTGCGATGCAAACTTTCACAGAGGAATTTGACTCTCTATGAATGAGAAAACATAATAAGTTTATTTAGTTTCCAATGTAAAAGGTGTTTATTGTCAAAGCTTGCAGAATAGTATGTGCCATTCTGCAGAGCCCTGTCCCTTTTAAGGAAACCTGTTGCCAACCACAACAAACGTGATAATTCTTGTTTTCTGTGCGCAATCAACAAATAATTATATAGCGACAATAGAAACGTTAAGTTGTTGTCAACATAATCAAACATGAAATTGCTTGTTTGTCTTGTTGGTAAATAAGTGTGATTGTTGTTAATTATTAAGTACATTATTAAGCTAAAGCATTTGACTTAAACTATCTTAAAAATGATTGTACGAAAAGAGGAATTAACATTACAATTGAAGGTATTAGAAACTGTTATCAGCAACTAGCAAACATGCACAAACATCTATGTACAAATTATAAAGTATACAAAATACATTAAATTCAATAAAATTTGAATTTTTAAAATTAGTATATGCCAATTAAATATATCAAATTAATGAAATGTAAATACATAAAATATTATCAAATTTTCCCCTGGGAAAAAATCGACGACAGCCTCCGCTGGTTTATATCATCTGGACTTAACAGTCTCCAGTGAGCACACTGAAGCGTGGCAGGGTATACTGCGAAAGCAAGTGATTCTTTGTTGGATGTGTAGGCTTTTCATTTCAAATATGGCAGTTATGTATTTATAGAAACAGACCCCGCGAAATTCTGATTTATTGAACCGATAAAAGCCGATCTTGATTGAGTTGTCGAGCCTTTAAACCTTTGCAAAATACGATCACGAAGGAACACCGACATTTACATGTACTCAAAATTGTTGAAGAAATAGGTATGCCTCAATACAAAGAACATTGCTACAAAATAATGAAAGGCTTGGATAACAACTTAATAAGTTTAAACCAAAACTAAAATCTTTAACGCAAACTGAGGAGGACGCCCGCCCAGTAGCCATTCCTGCCTCATTTCATTGTCGTTTTCTTCATCTTATCTTAGCAAATATCTGGCTGCATTTCATATCCCGCGTTGGTAATAATAGTTAGTACGTATAGGTTTCCGTAGAGCATGACTAGTTTAACCGAATCAATGCGCTGACCCAGATATCACGGGTTGGTCACAAATCGTGACTGTAGCTGCAAAGGAGAATGATTGATCTTGGTATAAATAATTTTGTATTGTCGTGACGTGAATTTAAGCGTGTGTATTTTAATCCTCCGATAATTAACTCTCATTCATATATCGCGTAGGTTTTATAAGAAAATAAAGTATTGGAAATATTATTAAGCGAAAAACATGGATATGTTAGTAAAATTAACCTTCGTTTTTATTTTTCTAAAGGTATGTTAACTTTGCAATATACTTTTGATTTAATTTGTTTTAATTGGTGCTATGTAACGCCGCATATAAGCATCGCCGCATTTTTTTTGTTTATGCGGTGATGTTCAACGCATAAACAGGGCGAACGAGTTTATGCGGCGACGCTCAACGCAGAAGCAGAAATTTCGTATATGGTGCGCAACTGTGCCTTTTTACCACATAAAGAGGATTTATTTAACCTTTTATTAGAGAGCTTAAAAACAGAGTTCTAATATTTGAAGAAATGGTGATGATGATGACGTTGGTGATTATGATGTGATGTCCGTCCGTTTATAACAAATGAGTCTCCAGAGTTGTATTCTATTCATTGGTGTAGGAATCTGTTACCTGCTTTAGTTATTTATTTTGGGGCAATGGTTACAAATCACATGTGCATTACTTGGGACATATTGCAACAAAATCAACAGAAGTAAAGTTTGGAAATCGTCGTTTTAAAGGTTTTTGAAGATAGATCAATTGGTTTTAATCACAATTAAAAGGATCTTACTAAATCTTTGTCAGAATTAACCTATCTAAGTCTCGACACAAAAAAGTCTGATAGTGATGATATATTTTATCGACCACTTTTGTACTAGTATGTGTTTTAAATGTTTTATGCGACAAAAGTGTGCCTTTTTGCGGCATTACAAGTATTTTTTGCGTTGAAAATCACCGCATAAATGATAATTAATTATATTTAACATTTGTTTACGCGGCGATGCTCATATGCGGCGTTACAATGCTACTTGTTGAAAATCCTCCCTGGTTACCGCGCTTCATTCAAAACCTTATCTGAATAGAAACTAGGGATGTGACCGAACATACGAATATCCGAATATTCGCAAACCTGCCGAATATTCGGATGCCAAAACGGTATTCGGATACTTGCATTTTTTAATATTTCGGTCTATTAAAAAAAAAAGATACTTGAAATCCCTATAGTTTCTGATTATTTTGAATGTGTTTCTCCGTGTCGATTACAGCTGTCATACCGTATCTGGTCATTAACAAGTTGTTTATTCAGATATATATATAATGTATTAGTTGTATTGTGTTATATTGTCCTTATTGTGTAACCATGCACTTCAGTTGTTTATTCGGATACTTGACACGAGTGCCTGAATCGCCGCTGTATATTGGTAGTTAGGACGAGGTGCGAACGGAGTGTTGTTTGGTGTCATTGTCTGCTTTAATTGTAAATAATGTTTAACCGAGTTAGGTTTTAGATTTTTATACCCCCGCATACGAAGTATAGGGGGAATATAGGAGTCATCATCCGGTTGGTTCGTTGGTTCGTTGACCCGGTCTGTCTGTGGCACTTACAGCGTCAACAGTTTTCAAGATATCGACTTGAAACTTTAAACATATGTTCGTGAGTACATTTGCGCGAACTATTTTTTTCTCATGTGGATCAGTCCATTATTTTTCGGAGGGGAGAACGATTTAACAAAATCTTGTGACGCGAACTACTTCTACAGTTTTTAAGATATTGACTTGAAACTTGATACACATGTTCGGCATGAAGTCTAGATGTGCCTGACATATTTTTCGTGTGGATTAGTCCATTATTTTATGCAGGGGACATGATTAAACAAAATCGTGTTATGCAAACTTCTAAATCTTGTGATGCGAACTTCTTCTTCAGTTTTTAAGGTATTGACTTGAAACTTGAAATATATGTTCGGCATGAAGTGTAGATGTGCGTGACATATTTTTCAGGTGGATCAGTCCATTATTTTTGCAGGGACGTGATTTAACAAAATAGTGTTATGCAAACTTCTACAGTCTACACTAACTACGTCAACAGTTTTCAAGATATCGACTTGATACTTTAAACATATGTTCGTGAGTACATTTGCGCAAATTTTTTTTTCTCATCTGGATCAGTCCATTATTTTTCGGAGGGGAGCACAATTTAATAAAATCTTGTGACGCGAACTACTTCTACAGTTTTTAAGATATTGACTTGAAACTTGGTACATATGTTCGGCATAAAGTGTAGATGTGCATGACATATTTTTCGTGTGGATCAGTCCATTATTTTTGCAGGAGACATAATTTAACAAAATCATGTTATGCAAACTTCTACACTTACTACGTCAACAGTTTTCAAGATATCGACTTGATACATTAAACATATGTTCGTGAGTACATTTGCGCAAATTTTTTTTTCTCATTTGGATCAGTCCATTATTTTTCGGAGGGAGCACGAGTTAACAAAATCGTGTGACGCGAACTTCTTCTACAGTTTTTAAGATATTGACTTGAAACTTGATATATATGTTCGGCATGAAGTGTAGATGTGCGTGACATATTTTTCGTGTGGATCAGTCCATTATTTTTTGCAGGGGACAAGATTTAACAAAATCGTGTTATGCAAAATTCTACAGTTTTTAAGATATAAGACTTGAAACTAAAATTGTATGTTCTGCATGAAGTGCGCATGTAAGCGACATATTTTTTTGTGGATCAGTCCTTTTTTTTTGGAGGGGAGCATTATTTAACAAAATCTTTTATTTTTAATCTTATGACGCAAACTACTTCTCCAGTTTTCAAACTTCAAACATACGTTTGTGAGTAGATTTCCATGACATACTTTATTTCATGTGGATCAGTCCATTATTTTTTAGCAGGGGAGTATGATTCAACAAAACCTTATGACACGAACTACTTCTAAAGTTTTTAAGATATTGACTTGAAACTTGATACATTTGTTCGGCATGAAGTGTAGATATGTGTGACATATTTTTCGGTGGATCAGTCCATTATTTTTTGCAGGGACATGATTTAACAAAATCGTGTTATGCAAACTTTTACACTTACAACGTCAACAGTTTTCAAGATATCGACTTGAAACTTTAAACATATGTTCGTGAGTACATTTGTGCAAATTTTTTTTTCGTCTCATGTGGATCAGTCCATTATTTTTTGGAGGGGAGCATGATTTAACAAAATCTTGTGACGCGAACTACTTCTACAGTTTTTAAGATATTGACTTGAAACTTGACACATATGTTAGGCATGAAGTGTAGATGTGCGTGACATATTTTTCGTTGGATCAGTCCATTATTTTTTGCAGGGGACATGATTTAACAAAATCGTGTTATGCAAACTTCTACACTCACTACGTCAACAGTTTTCAAGATATCGACTTGAAACATTAAACATATGTTCGTGAGAACATTTGCGCAATTTTTTTTTCTCATGTGGATCAGTCCATTATTTTTCGGAAGGGAGCATGATTGAACAAAATCTTGTAACACGAACTACTTCTACAGTTTTTAAGATATTGACTTGAAACTTGATACATGTGTTCGGCATGAAGTGTAGATGAGCGTGACATATTTTTCGTGTGGATTAGTCCATTATTTTATGCAGGGGACATGATTTAACAAAATCGTGTTATGCAAACTTCTACACTTACTACATCAACAGTTTTCAAGATATCGACTTGAAACTTTAAACATATGTTTGTGAGTACATTTGCGCAAATTTTTTTTTTCGCATTTGGATCAGTCCATTATTTATCGGAAGGGAGCATGGATCAGTCCATTATTTATCGGAAGGGAGCATGATTCAACAAAATCTTGTGACGCGAACTTCTTCTACAGCTTTTAAGATGTTGACTTGAAACTTAATACATGTGTTCGGCATGAAGTGTAGATGTGCATGACATATTTTTCATGTGGATCAGTCCATTATTTATTGCAGGGGACATGATTTAACAAAATTGTGTGATGCAAACTAATACAGTTTTCAAGATATAAGACTTTAAACTAAAATTGTATGTTCTGCATGAAGTGCGCATGTAAGCGACATATTTTTTGTGGATCAGTCCATTATTTTTTGGAGGGGAGCATTATTAAAAAAAATCTTTTATTTAAAATCTTATGATGCAAACTTCTCTCCAGTTTTCAAACTTTAAACATACGGTTGTGAGTAGATTTCCATGACATACTTTGTTTCATGTGGATCAGTCCATTATTTTTTAAGCAAGGGAGTATGATTCAACAAAATCTTGTGACACGAACTACTTCTACAGTTTTTAAGATATTGACTTGAAACTTTAAACATATGTTCGGCCTGAAGTGTAGATGTGCGTGACATATTTTTCGTGTGGATCAGTCCATTATTTTTTGCAGGGGACATGATTTAACAAATCATGTTATGTAAACTTCTACAGTTTTCAAGATATCGACTTGAAACCAAAATTGTATGTTCTGCATGAAGTGTGTATGTCAGCAACATATTTTTGTGCGGATCAGTCCATTATTTTTTGCAGGTGAGCATTATTTAAATAAATCTTTTATTTAAAATCTTATGATGCAAACTACTTCTCCAGTTTTCAAACTTTAAACATAAGTTTGTGAGTAGATTTCCATGACATACTTTGTTTCATGTGGATCAGTCCATTATTTTTGTGCAGGGGAGTATGATTCAACAAAATCTTGTGACACGAACTACTTCTACAGTTTTTAAGATATTGACTTGAAACTTTAAACATATGTTCGGCCTGAAGTGTAGATGTGCGTGACATAATTTTTGTGTGAATCAGTCCATTCTTTTTTGCAGGGGACATGATTTAACAAAATTGTGTTATGCAAACTTCTACAGTTTTCAAGATATCGACTTGAAACTGAAATCATATGTTCTGCATGAAGTGCGCATGTTAGTGACATTTTTTTTATGGATCAGTCCATTTTTGGTTGGAGGGGATCATTATTTAACAAAATCTTATGACACAAACTACTTCTCCAGTTTTCAAACTTTTAACATACGTTCGTGATTAGATTTGCATGACATATTTTTTTTTTCATTTGGATCAGTCCATTATTTTTTAGAAGGGGAGCACGATTCAAAAAAACCTTGTGACGTCAACTACTTTTACAGTTTTGTTTACATCCGGTGAAAACCCAAGTCGTTATTTTTAAACTTAACTTTTGCAACAAATTTTCAGGATTTCAATTATTTTTCAACTTTCACCCATGAAGGATGCAAACATCATTTCTGTATACTCTGACAAAGCAGTATTTCGGGGGTATTAATCACCTTCAGTGATAGCTCTAGTTTGAATAGATATATCACATTTCAGGCAAGTTTTTATTGAAATTGCATTTTTTTGGTTTTAGTGCTAGTTGGACAGGCGGAATTCGAACTCCAAGAATAATAAAATAATAAAAACATATCATATCAACATCAATGGGTTATAATACGAGTTATTCAATGATAAGCAATGTCTTCATGTCATACTGTACACACGATGACGAATTCGACAACAACAACAACTAAAGGCATCGGCAGTACTCTCCTTCAAAACTGATTCCAGTTCACGAGTTATCGACTGCCAGTATCAATGAGTTGCATTAGTAACTAAAATTTAACATTTTTGATTGTTTCCTTAACTACGTAAATAAGTGTTAATAACGAGTTTGTCAGGCACAACTTTACATATTTTTGGATAAACTAATATTCGGGTAGCGAAATATGAACCGTTGATCACGCGAATATCCGAACACATTCGAATAACCGTTGATAGCGCGAATATTCGAATACCTATTTTAGTATTCGTTCCCATCCTAATTAGAAACCGAAATTATAACAGTTCAAAAATCTTCAGGTCTCTCCCCATCCATCACCGTCTCCCAGGTTTCTCCCCACCCATCACCGTCTCCCAGGTTTCTCCTCATCCATCACCGTCTCCCAGGTTCATCCATCACCGTCTCCCAGGTTTCTCCCCATCACTGTCCCCCATGTTCCTCCCCATCCATCACCGTCTCCCAGGTTCATCTCCATCCATCACCGTCTCCCATGTTCATCCCCATCCATCACCGTCTCCCAGGTTCCTCTCCATCCATCACCGTCTCCCAATTCCTCACCATCCATCACCGTCTCTCAGGTTTCTCCCCATCCATCACCATCTCCCACGTTTCTCCCCATTCAGCACCGTCCCCAAGTTTCTCCCCATCCATCAGCGTTTTCCAGGTTTCTCCCCATCCATCACCGTCTCCCAGATTCCTCCACATTCATCACCGTCTCCCAGGTTTCTCCCCATCCATCACCGTCTCCCAGGTTTCTCCCCATCCATCACCGTCTCCCAGCTTTCTCTTCATTCACCACCGTCTCCCAGGTTTCTCCCCATCCATTACCGTCTCCCAGGTTTCTCCCCATCCATCACCATCTCCCACGTTTCTCCTCATTCAGCACCATCTCCCAGATACCTCCCGATCCATCACCGTCTCCCAGATTCCTTTCCATCCATCACCGTCTCCCAATTCCTCCCAATCCATCACCGTCTCCCAGGTTTCTCCCCATCCATCATCGTCTCCCAGGTTTCTCCCCACCCATCATCGTCTCACAGGTTCCTCCCCATCCATTACCGTCTCACAGGTTCCTCCCCATCCATCACCGTCTCCCAATTCCTCCTCATCCATCACCGTCTCCCAGGTTCCTCCCCATTCACCAAGGTCTCCCAGGTTTCTCCCCATCCATCACAGTCTCCCAGATTTCTCCTCATCCATCACCGTCTCCCAGGTTTCTCCCCATCCATCACCGTCTCCCAGGTTTCTCCCCATCCATCACCGATTCCCAGGTTTCTCCCCCATCCATCATCGATTCCCAGGTTTCTCCCCATCCATCACCGTCTCCCAGCTTTCTCCCCATCCAACAACGTCTCCCAGGTTTCTCGCCATCCATCACCGTCTCCCAGGTTTCTCCCCATCCATCACCGTCTCCCATGTTCCTCCCCATCCATCACCGTCTCCCATGTTCATCCACATCCATCACCGTCTCCCAGCTTCCTCCCCATCCATCACCGTCTCCCAGGTTCCTCCCGATCCATCGCCGTCTCACAGGTTCCTCCCCATCCATCACCGTCTTCCAGGTTTCTCGCCAGCCATCACCGTCTCCCAGGTTTCTCCCCATCCATCACCGTCTCCCATGTTCCTCCCCATCCATCACCGTCTCCCATGTTCATCCACATCCATCACCGTCTCCCAGCTTCCTTCCCATCCATCACCGTCTCCCAGGTTCCTCCCGATCCATCGCCGTCTCACAGGTTCCTCCCCATCCATCACCGTCTTCCAGGTTTCTCGCCATCCATCACCGTCTCCCAGGTTCTCCCCATCAATCACCGCCTCCCAGGTTTCTCCCCATCCATCACCGTCTCCCATGTTCATCCCCATCCATCACCGTCTCCCAGGTTCCTCTCCATCCATCACCGTCTCCAAATTCCTCCCCATCCATCACCGTCTCCCAGGTTTCTCCCCATCCATCACTATCTCCCACGTTTCTCCCCATTCAGCTCCGTCCCCAGGTTTCTCCCCATCCATCACCGTCTCCCAGGTTTATCCCCATTCATCACCGTCTCCCAGATTCATCCTCATCCATCACCGTCTCCCAGGTTTCTCCCCATCCATCACCGTCTCCCAGATTTCTCCCCATCCATCACCGTCTCCCAGCTTCCTCCCCATCCATCACCGTCTCCAAGGTTTCTCCTCATCCACCACCGTCTCCCAGGTTTCTCCCCATCCATCACCGTCTCCCAGGTTTCTCCCCATTCATCACCATCTCCCACGTTTCTCCTCATTCAGCACCACCCCCAGATTCCTGCCGACCAATCACCGTCTCCCAGATTCCTTTCCATCCATCAACGTCTCAGGTTTCTCCCCATTTACCAACGTCTCCCAGGTTCCTCCCCATCCATCACCGTCTCCCAGGTTCCTCCCCATCCATCACCGTCTCCCAATTCCTCCCCATCCATCACCGTCTCCCAGCTTCCTCCCCATCCATCACCGTCTCCCAGATTCCTCCCCATCCATCACCGTCTCCCAGGTTTCTCTCCATCCTTCACCGTCTCCCAGGTTTCTCCTCATCCATGACCGTCTCCCATGACCGTCTCCCATGTTCCTCCCCATCCATCACCGTCTCCCATGTTCCTCCCCATCCATCACCGTCTCCCAGGTTTCTCCCCATCAATCACCGTCTCCCATGTTCTTCCCATCCATCACCGTCTACCAGATTCTTCCCATCCATCACCGTCTCCCAGGTTCCTCTCCATCCTTCACCGTCACCCAGGTTTTTCCCAATCCATCACCGTCTCCCAGGTTTCTCCCCATCCATCACCGTCTCCCAAGGTCCTCTCCATCCATCACCGTCTCCCAGGTTTCTCGCCATCCATCACCGTCTCCCAGGTTTCTCCCCATCCATCACCGTCTCCAAGGTTTCTCCCCATCCATCACCGTCTCCCAGGTTTCTCTCCATCCATCACCGTCTCCCAGCTTTCTCTCCATCCACCAACGTCTCCCAGGTTTCTCGCCATCCATCACCGTCTCCCAGGTTTCTCCCCATCAATCACCTTCTCCCAGGTTTCTCCCCATTGACCACCGTCTCCCATGTTCATCCCCATCCATCACCGTCTCCCAGGTTCCTCTCCATCCATCACCGTCTCCAAATTCCTCCCCATCCATCACCGTCTCCCAGGTTTCTCCCCATCCATCACTATCTCCCACGTTTCTCCCCATTCAGCTCCGTCCCCAGGTTTCTCCCCATCCATCACCGTCTCCCAGGTTTATCCCCATTCATCACCGTCTCCCAGATTCATCCTCATCCATCACCGTCTCCCAGGTTTCTCCCCATCCATCACCGTCTCCCAGATTTCTCCCCATCCATCACCGTCTCCCAGCTTCCTCCCCATCCATCACCGTCTCCAAGGTTTCTCCTCATCCACCACCGTCTCCCAGGTTTCTCCCCATCCATCACCGTCTCCCAGGTTTCTCCCCATTCATCACCATCTCCCACGTTTCTCCTCATTCAGCACCACCCCCAGATTCCTGCCGACCAATCACCGTCTCCCAGATTCCTTTCCATCCATCAACGTCTCAGGTTTCTCCCCATTTACCAACGTCTCCCAGGTTCCTCCCCATCCATCACCGTCTCCCAGGTTCCTCCCCATCCATCACCGTCTCCCAATTCCTCCCCATCCATCACCGTCTCCCAGCTTCCTCCCCATCCATCACCGTCTCCCAGATTCCTCCCCATCCATCACCGTCTCCCAGGTTTCTCTCCATCCTTCACCGTCTCCCAGGTTTCTCCTCATCCATGACCGTCTCCCATGTTCCTCCCCATCCATCACCGTCTCCCATGTTCCTCCCCATCCATCACCGTCTCCCAGGTTTCTCCCCATCAATCACCGTCTCCCATGTTCTTCCCATCCATCACCGTCTACCAGATTCTTCCCATCCATCACCGTCTCCCAGGTTCCTCTCCATCCTTCACCGTCACCCAGGTTTTTCCCAATCCATCACTGTCTCCCAGGTTTCTCCCCATCCATCACCGTCTCCCAAGGTCCTCTCCATCCATCACCGTCTCCCAGGTTTCTCGCCATCCATCACCGTCTCCCAGGTTTCTCCCCATCCATCACCGTCTCCAAGGTTTCTCCCCATCCATCACCGTCTCCCAGGTTTCTCTCCATCCATCACCGTCTCCCAGCTTTCTCTCCATCCACCAACGTCTCCCAGGTTTCTCGCCATCCATCACCGTCTCCCAGGTTTCTCCCCATCCATCACCTTCTCCCAGGTTTCTCCCCATTGACCACCGTCTCCCAGGTTTTTTCCCGTCCATCACCGTCCCCCACGTTTCTTCCCATCCATCACCGTCTCCCATGTTCCTTTAATCCCCGGGTCGTTAATTTTATCAAGAAATCTGACTCAATTCTTGTCTTCAGTGTCGCTTCTTTGTTATCTATTCAAATAACCCTAATAACTTAAACATGCCCCTATATTATTTCGCTAATTTATTTTATGTTAATATAGTCAAATTACAAAACAAGTCACGAAGACGCGAATCATGATACGTACGAATGTATACCCTGAAGAAATTATTAAGATCTTCGGAAAGCTTACCTATGTTGACAAATGAGGTGTGTGAATTCAACAAATGAGGCTATTGTTCAAGATACTCGCAATTGGGAAAAAACAACTGACACACTCAAAATGAGGGTTTCGATTCTGAACCGAGGTAAAACTATTCCCGGTCGTTTTACGAATAAAAAATCCCGCCTCCGTTACCATAGAAAAATTTGCTATTAGTAAGAGATAATTCCTAATATTGTGGAGTCATATGTTTTCTCGCGGATTTAATTTTTGCGCGTTTATTACTAGTTAGATGCACAATTAGCCACCTGGCAATAGTACAACATGTATGTTCGATAAATATAACGCAAGAGCGAATATATGCCCGCGCAAAATCGTCATCTGTCGCTTAGGCTTAAAATTTCGCCCTGCGAAATAAAATTCAGGTACAGTATATATCAGCACGGAATATATAGTTTAACTTAAATAAGTTTAAGGGAAATGCAGATGGTTTCGCAGTTTTGTGGAATTTTCAGTTTAAATAATTTTTATATCTCTAAACTTAGGTAACAACTGCCACAATAAGCTGGGACTCCGCATGCGGTGTCAGTAAAGGGTGTTTTCCGGACTGTACCGGAGGGTGTCAGTACCTGGTCACATGGACAACAACTGGTTCAACAACTGCGTTTGAGCTCAAAGCCGAGGAGTCGGACACAAACGTGTACTTGGCAGTGGGATTCTCCGAGGATTATCGTATGGTAAGTTAGCGTGTGGCAGTGTGCAGAGCTTAGTTGTATGGTGCGTTCTTCAGATGGCTAACGTAGGGAGAAATTGAGCAGAGGTATAGTATGGTAGGATGGCCAGAAATGTATTATATAGTACTTATATCACGTGATTACTATTTGAAAATTGGTTGATTATAGCTTTATGGTATAGCACGTTCGTTAATTCCTTTCATATCGAAAGTTGGCTCATATTAAATGCTAGGTGTGGTGTATGCTGCCTTGTCGCCAAGTGAAGCTGCAGTTTGATGTTTTCTGCTCTGATGTACCTGCTCAGTTAAGCACAGCTACCAGGATCATGGTTAGCCTACCTCTAGTGATAAGTTTAATCCGGTACCTAAATGTAATCCATATAGAAGCTTATATTAACAAATATGTTCATGACAAAATAAAAGTCTATTATTGGAATATTTAAGTTTTGATTTTAAAGGGCCATGACAGCGTGGTTGGATGTATTGTTCCTGGTGGCGGGTCGGTCAAGTCCTACTACAACGAGGATACCGACACAGACGAACTGTCAAATGTAAGTATCAGCGAAATGGACGAAATGTCAAATGTAAGTATTAGCAAAAAGGGACAAACTGTCAAATGTAAGTATCAGCGAAAAGGACGAACAGTCAAAATTTAATGTAAGTAATTAGCAAAAGGGACAAACTGTCAAATGTAAGTATCAACGAAATGTCAAATGTAAAACTGTCAAATCGAACTATCAGCGAAATGGACGAAATTTCAAATGTAAGTATTTGCAAAAGGGACAAACTCTCAAATGTAAGTATCGACGAAATGGACGAAATGTCAGAAGTAAGTATTAACAAAAGGGACAAAACTTTCAAATGCAAGTATCAGCGAAATGGACGAAATTTCAAATGTAAGTATTAGCGAAAGGGACAAACTCTAAATATCACAGAAACGGTAAACTTATGTTATCGAATTGATGTGAAATGAAGAATATATTTAGCCCAAGTGGAAGATAATACAGCAAGAACTAAATAAAAGCTACTTTCCGGTTGGTTAAAAATAGGAAAAACCGTTACGTAACACTAAATAGAAACATTAGCTTTTAGGCCAACATAGCAGATGGAAAAAAAACTCATTATGAAAACCGGAATAATTTTATTTCTGCAACTATTGGAGCTAAACGAACTTAATGAAACTTATAAGGAAGAAGATATTTCAGATACAGAAACTTCCTAAATGCTCTATATAAGTTATGGCGTAACAGAAATGAAGTGTTGAATATAAATTATGTAATTAACAAATCATTTGTTTGTTTTATTAACAGAACCAACTTGGGCTATCAGGTAGTCCCTCCGTTTCACAGTCTGGCGGAGTTATCACGTGCACATTCACACGCAGTTTATCCGAATTATCAGACGACAAATATTTCGACCTCAACAATGACTACATTCTTATGCTCGTCGTCGGAGAAGTAGAAGCTGAAGATGGTATGTGGTTGTTGTTGTTATTTTTTAAATATTTATTCAAGGCTATTTGTACTGCCTTAATTTTAATTTAAAACTAGTTGAGCCAAATTTTCTAGTTACATTTTTTTCCAATAAAGTTCAAGTTAAAATTCTTCACAGCTGCTGTGCTTATGATCCAACTAAAATATGTCAAAACCCATCATAAGGAAGGAATTTACGTGTAAACCATCTCAGTGAATTATATCTTATAGACACAAATATTGTTCGTTAACAGAAAAATAATTGGTCGTTAAGTATAAAAATTCGTTTAATCATTCCAGACTCGTACATTTCTCTGCCCATCGCTAATTCCCTCGTTCATACATCCACACACAATGTCAAAGTGATATGCACTCATACACGCATACAACCAGCAGCCTCAGGGCATATGTATTTTGGAATTTAAAACTGTCGTAAAAATGGACATTTATGAATAGTGAACCTTAATATTTTTCTCCACTTACATGAACGAACTGAACACTTGAGAGAATATTCCGTTACTTGAAAATTAATTGTATTTTAGGCTCGTACAAGATGGAAGAGCACAAATTAATTCCGTGGAGTAGTAACGGCAAAGTGGACTTCAACCGACACTATATTGTCGGGGCGTACAAGCTTAACAGTCCACTAGTTAAATTGCACGGTAATTGTCAGGGTGTCACGTGGCGATACTTGTACTTTACAGCTATAATATGAAATTTCGCACATTTCTGAGAACGATTCAAATAATTAAGTTCAATTGCAAATTCATAATTAAAAAACAACAAAACAGTGGCTGGGAATATGCAAAACCTCATATCTTAAAAGTAATAAAACAGCACACGGCAAAATCGCAAAAATACTGCAAATTATGATAATATCTTTATTATATATTTTTGGTTGGTAATGAAATCGTAAGTCGTAGTTCAGCATTCAATACATAGGTATGCATTCGATATGCATTTTGACAGAGTATTAAACTTTAAAACTTTCAAAAGGCACGCAAAATCTTGAAAATGATATAATGACATTCCCTTAATACTGTGTTCACTGCAGTCTATTTTACAGAATCTCGACTGGAAAGCAAAACATTTGAATTACCAAACAGTTTGAATTGGGTAAAAGATGCTCTACGTAAACTAAAAACTTCACAGAAAAGTCTAATCAAATAACGACGAAATCAATCTGAAATGAAATACACAAAAGTAAAATATTTTTTTAGGTATAATGATGGTGTTGGCCTGGTTACTACTGGTCGTTGTTGGCATACTTACAGCGAGGTATAACAAGGATATGCTGCCAGAGAGGAAATTGTTCGGTACCAAAGTCTGGTTCCAGGTAGGTCAGAGAGAAAATTGTTCGGTAACAAAGTCTGGTTCCAGGTAGGTCAGAGAGGAAATTGTTCGGTACCAAAGTCTTGTTCCAGATAGGTTAGAGAGAAAATTGTCCGGTACCAAAGTCTGGTTCCAGGTAGGTCAGAGAGGAAATCGTTCGGTACCAAAGTCTGGTTCCAGGTAGGTCAGAGAGGAAATCGTTCGGTACCAAAGTCTGGTTCCAGGTAGGTCAGAGAGAAAATCGTTCGGTACCAAAGTCTGGTTCCAGGTAGGTCAGAGAGGAAATCGTTCGGTACCAAAGTCTGGTTCCAGGTAGGTCAGAAAGGAAATCGTTCGGTACCAAAGTCTGGTTCCAGGTAGGCCAGAGAGGAAATTGTTCAGTACCAAAGTCTGGTTCTAGGTAGATCAGAGAGGAAATTGTTTGGTACCAAAGTCTTGTTCCAGGTAGGTCAGAGAGGAAATTGTTCGGTACCAAAGTCTGGTATTAGGTAGGTCAGAGAGGAAATTGTTCAGTACCAAAGTCTGGTTCCAGGTAGGTCAGAGAGGAAATTGGTACCAAAGTCTGGTTCCAGGTAGGTCAGAGTGAAATTTGTTCGGTACTAAAGTCTGGTTCCAGGTAGGCCAGAGTGGAAATTGTTCGGTACCAAAGTCTGGTTCCAGGTAGGTCAGAGAGGAACTTGTTCAGTACCAAAGTCTGGTTCCAGGTAGGCCAGAGAGGAAATTGTTCAGTACCAAAGTCTGGTTCCAGGTAGGTCAGAGAGGAAATTGTTCGGTACCAAAGTCTGGTTCCAGGTAGGTCAGAGAGGAAATTGTTCGGTACCAAAGTCTGGTTCCAGGTAGGCCAGAGAGGAAATTGTTCGGTACCAAAGTCTGGTTCCAGGTAGGTCAGAGAGGAAATTGTTCAGTACCAAAGTCTGTTTCCAGGTAGGTCAGAGAGGAAATTGTTTGCTACCAAAGTCTGGTATTAGGTAGGTCAGAGAGGAAATTGTTCAGTACCAAAGTCTGGTTCCAGGTAGGTCAGAGAGGAAATTGTTTGGTACCAGTCTGGTTCCAGGTAGGTCAGAGAGGAAATTGTTCGGTACCAACGTCTGGTTCCAGGTAGGCCAGAGAGGAAATTGTTCAGTATCAAAGTCTGGTTCCAGTTAGGTCAGAGAGGAAATTGTTTGGTACCAAAGTCTGGTATTAGGGAGGTCAGAGAGGAAATTGTTCGGTACCAAAGTCTGGTTCCAGGTAGGTCAGAGTTGAAATTGTTCGGTACTAAAGTCTGGTTCCAGGTAGGTCAGAGCGGAAATTGTTCAGTACCAAAGTCTGGTTCCAGGTAGGCCAGAGAGGAAATTGTTCAGTATCAAAGTCTGGTTCCAGTTAGGTCAGAGAGGAAATTGTTTGCTACCAAAGTCTGGTATTAGGGAGGTCAGAGAGGAAATTGTTCGGTACCAAAGTCTGCTTCCAGGTAGGTCAGAGAGGAAATTGTTTGGTACCAAAGTCTGGTATTAGGTAGGTCAGAGAGGAAATTGTTCAGTACCAAAGTCTGGTTCCAGGTAGGTCAGAGAGGAAATTGTTTGGTACCAAAGTCTGGTTCCAGGTAGGTCAGAGAGAAAATTGTTCGGTACTAAAGTCTGGTTCCAGGTAGGTCAGAGCGGAAATTGTTCGGTACCAAAGTCTGCTTTCAGGTAGGTCAGAGAGGAACTTGTTCAGTACCAAAGTCTGGTTCCAGGTAGGTCAGAGAAGAACTTGATCGGTACTAAAGTCTTGTTCCAAGTAGGTCAGAGAGGAAATTGTTTGGTACCAAAGTCTGGTTCCAGGTAGGTCAGAGAGGAAAGTGTTCGGTACCAAAGTCTGGTTCCAAGTAGATCAGAGAGGAAATTGTTCGGTACCAAAGTCTGGTTCCAGGTAGGTCAGAGAGAAAATTGTTCGGTACCAAAGTCTGGTTCCAGGTAGGTCAGAGAAGAAATTGTTCGGTACCAAAGTCTGGTTCCAGGTTGGTCAGAGAGGAAATTGTTCGGTACCAAAGTCTGGTTCCAGGTAGGTCAGAGAGGAAATTGTTTGGTACCAAAGTCTGGTATTAGGTAGGTCAGAGAGGAAATTGTTCAGTACCAAAGTCTGGTTCCAGGTAGGTCAGAGAGGAAATTGTTTGGTGCCAAAGTCTGGTTCCAGGTAGGTCAGAGAGAAAATTGTTCGGTACTAAAGTCTGGTTCAAGGTAGGTCAGAGCGGAAATTGTTCGGTACCAAAGTCTGCTTCCAGGTAGGTCAGAGAGGAACTTGTTCAGTACCAAAGTCTGGTTCCAGGTAGGTCAGAGAAGAACTTGATCGGTACTAAAGTCTGGTTCCAAGTAGGTCAGAGAGGAAATTGTTTGGTACCAAAGTCTGGTTCCAGGTAGGTCAGAGAGGAAAGTGTTCGGTACCAAAGTCTGGTTCCAAGTAGATCAGAGAGGAAATTGTTCGGTACTAAAGTCTGGTTCCAGGTAGGTCAGAGCGGAAATTGTTCGGTACCAAAGTCTGCTTCCAGGTAGGTCAGAGAGGAACTTGTTCAGTACCAAAGTCTGGTTCCAGGTAGGTCAGAGAAGAACTTGATCGGTACTAAAGTCTGGTTCCAAGTAGGTCAGAGAGGAAATTGTTTGGTACCAAAGTCTGGTTCCAGGTAGGTCAGAGAGGAAAGTGTTCGGTACCAAAGTCTGGTTCGAAGTAGATCAGAGAGGAAATTGTTCGGTACCAAAGTCTGGTTCCAGGTAGGTCAGAGAGAAAATTGTTCGGTACCAAAGTCTGGTTCCAGGTAGGTCAGAGAAGAAATTGTTCGGTACCAAAGTCTGGTTCCAGGTTGGTCAGAGAGGAAATTGTTCGGTACCAAAGTCTGGTTCCAGGTAGGTCAGAGAGGAAATTGTTTGGTACCAAAGTCTGGTATTAGGTAGGTCAGAGAGGAAATTGTTCAGTACCAAAGTCTGGTTCCAGGTAGGTCAGAGAGGAAATTGTTTGGTACCAAAGTCTGGTTCCAGGTAGGTCAGAGAGAAAATTGTTCGGTACTAAAGTCTGGTTCCAGGTAGGTCAGAGCGGAAATTGTTCGGTACCAAAGTCTGCTTCCAGGTAGGTCAGAGAGGAACTTGTTCAGTACCAAAGTCTGGTTCCAGGTAGGTCAGAGAAGAACTTGATCGGTACTAAAGTCTGGTTCCAAGTAGGTCAGAGAGGAAAGTGTTCGGTACCAAAGTCTGGTTCCAAGTAGATCAGAGAGGAAATTGTTCGGTACCAAAGTCTGGTTCCAGGTAGGTCAGAGAGAAAATTGTTCGGTACCAAAGTCTGGTTCCAGGTAGGTCAGAGAAGAAATTGTTCGGTACCAAAGTCTGGTTACAAGTAGGTCAGAGAGGAAATTGTTCAGTACCAAAGTCTGGTTCCAGGTAGGTCAGAGAGGAAATTGTTTGGTACCAGTCTGGTTCCAGGTAGGTCAGAGAGGAAATTGTTCGGTACCAAAGTCTGGTTCCAGGTAGGCCAGAGAGGAAATTGTTCAGTATCAAAGTCTGGTTCCAGTTAGGTCAGAGAGGAAATTGTTTGGTACCAAAGTCTGGTATTAGGGAGGTCAGAGAGAAAATTGTTCGGTACCAAAGTCTGGTTCCAGGTAGGTCCGAGTTGAAATTGTTCGGTACTAAAATCTGGTTCCAGGTAGGTCAGAGAGGAAATTGTTCAGTACCAAAGTCTGGTTCCAGGTAGGCAAGAGAGGAAATAGTTCAGTATCAAAGTCTGGTTCCAGTTAGGTCAGTGAGGAAATTGTTTGGTACCAAAGTCTGGTATAAGGGAGGTCAGAGAGGAAATTGTTCGGTACCAAAGTCTGGTTCCAGGTAGGTCAGAGTTGAAATTGTTCGGTACTAAAGTCTGGTTCCAGGTAGGTCAGAGAGGAAATTGTTCAGTACCAAAGTCTGGTTCCAGGTAGGTCAGAGTGGAAATTGTTCGGTACCAAAGTCTGGTATTAGGTAGGTCAGAAAGGAAATTGTTCAGTACCAAAGTCTGGTTCCAGGTAGGTCAGAGAGGAAGTTTGGTACCAAAGTCTGGTTCCAGGTTGGTCAGAGAGGAAATTGTTCAGTACCGAAGTCTGGTTCCAGGTAGGCCAGAGAGGAAATTGTTCAGTACCAAAGTCTGGTTCCAGGTAGGTCAGAGAGGAAATTGTTTGGTACCAAAGTCTGGTATTAGGTAGGTCAGAGAGGAAATTGTTCAGTACCAAAGTCTGGTTCCAGGTAGGTCAGAGAGGAAATTGTTTGGTACCAAAGTCTGGTTCCAGGTAGGTCAGAGAGAACATTGTTCGGTACTCAAGTCTGGTTCCAGGTAGGTCAGAGTGGAAATTGTTTGGTACCAAAGTCTGCTTCCAGGTAGGTCAGAGAGGAACTTGTTCAGTACCAACGTCTGGTTCCAGGTAGGTCAGAGAAGAACTTGATCGGTACTAAAGTCTGGTTCCAGGTAGGTCAGAGAGGAAATTGTTCGGTATCAAAGTCTGGTTCCAGGTAGGTCAGAGAGGAAATTGTTCGGTACCAAAGTCTGGTTCCAGGTAGGTCAGGGAGGAAATTGTTCGGTACCAAAGTCTGGTTCCAGGTAGGTCAGAGAGGAAATTGTTCGGTACCAAAGTCTGGTTCCAGGTAGGTCAGAGAAGAAATTGTTCGGTACAAAGTCTGGTTCCAGGTAGGTCAGAGAGGAAATTGTTCGGTACCAAAGTCTGGTTACAAGTAGGTCAGAGAGGAAATTGTTCGCTACTAAAGTCTGGATCCAGGTAGGTCAGAGAGGAACTTGTTCGATGCGAAAGTCTGGTTCCAGGTAGGTGAAGCAGGAAATTGTCCGGCACTCGGGTTTCATGTTGGCCAGAGTAGAAGATGTTTGGTGCCAAAGTCTGGTTGCAGGCAGGTCAGATGATATTGTTCGGTACAAAAATCTAGTTTCAGGTATGTCATAGAGTAAGAAGTTCGTTACCAGGGTCTGGTAACTACTTGACTATTTAAGAAATTTATGGCACAGTGAAATTCAAATCATTTTGCTGTATTTTCTGATGACTACATATTTAGACTGCTCTATGGTCTGTTTAAGCATACATGATTTTCTGAAGAGAAAACATTTAATAACATGGACTATTATTTTGTACAACTTCAAACAATATAACATGTCATATCGCTAACATGGTGACTTGGCATTGCAGGTACATCGTGCGGCTATGGTGGTTGCTCTGGTGTTTGTTGTAATTGGCTTTATACCCATCTTTGTGGAAATTGAAGGATATAGCCAGGTATTTAACACAGTTATATAATAAAATAAAGTTTTTTTATTCCCTCCAATCTTGATCACATGGCAAGGCTTTTTGTCTACCCCGTTCACAATGTTCCTGAACATTCGATTAACGGTAAACTTTTAACTAGCAATGTTAACACATACCGGGTATATTAACATTTATAGCATGAACCTTTCTTTGTTTTATCAAAACCAAATATTAACTAGAATTTGGTTTTCCAGCAACACGAGTGTCGCATAAAACTGCATTTGAAATAGGCATAATACAATCAAACCATGAACTATTTGGAATCAGCTATCGAAGTCTGGTATTTTAATCTTTATGGACGTTTCTTGTTAACTTATGAATGCCATTAAGGATTGCTATACAAGTTACCTGAATCAGATCACTCTAGTTCTTGGATATAAACAAATCATAGGCATTCCTATGGATAATAATAAGGCACACTTTGTTGCGTATCCGCTTCATATTATTTATATTTTATATTGACTCGTTTACTTGATCATATAATTAGATGTAATCTCATCATTTACTAAATATTGAGGGTGACAATTTTCCTTTTCTAGTCAGTAACATCTACCCAAAGATAGGACAAATTCTTCAAAAAGCAAACTGCTTTTCTTGATTTAAATCTCTCTGTTGAATATAGATAAAAACAAATTAACATGATAGGAACCTTACTAATTATTTTGAGAACTGAACTGATTTTTTAAATGGAGGACATGTAAGAAAGGCATTATTGGACATTTAAGTAATGTTATTGATATCTTTTCAGATTACAGAGTCGGTGACCGGTGGAGCGGCCCATCCAGTGCTCGGCATCATTGTTACAGTCCTCTGTGTTGCAAATGTAAACAATCTTTTTAAGATTTATATTAATTTGATTTCAAGTGTGAGTTTAAACGCGAGATCCGCTGCAAACTTTTCACGCTGAGCTATGGCAACGAATGGTAATAGAAATGAAATCAGTTTTTTTATTTTTTAAGAAATGTATTTTTAAATTTGACGTGAAAATTCGATTCCATATTACAATCATTCCAAACTGAACTTAACTTGTGAACAATGCGTTTCAATTTAGAAGCACTAAACAATGCTTTATTTGATCGTTTTATAGTCAAGCACGCTATCTTGAGTAGTTAACTCAAATCAGAGTAACTCCTGTTACGCTAAGAACAATGTGTTTATTGGTCTTTTTCACTTGTTGTTTCCCTTTGTCCTAACAGTTAATCTCACCTTCTGTATTGTTAATCGCTTCAGCCTGTTATGGCCATCTTCCGACCAGACGGTGATCACAAGTTTCGCTGGATTTTCAACTGGGCTCATTTTGGTGTAGGAGTTGTCGGACAAATACTGGCCGGTAAAAAGCGTTTGCTTTCATTCATCACATACATACTCTCGTTTACGTGTGATACAGCCGTTACGGATATCTTTATGGTGACTGTGTAAGACAACTAACAGAGCAAATATGTTGCTCGTATCCGCGACCGACACGACAGCGCTGCGTTGTAGACGCGCGCTGATTTTCCCGAGCAAGTTTGTCTGGTTTGTCTGCGATCCGAGTTCTATTTCACTTAATGCACGAACGACACTATACAAAATAATTGTAGAAAATTAAATTTTCGTCAGAGGCTCGCTAGAAGTTTCATTAGTAACAATTTGCCAAATATTGTTTGTAGAACATGACATCTCGTGCCTATGCTTGTCTTCATCAAGAACAGATTAAGAATACCTTTAATGAACGCTGTGTCGATTAAATTCCTTTATTTGACATGCCATATATTTATTCAACACAAATCATCTGCGATAGGTTGTTAAATTTATTTGTGAGTTATACGTTTTTAAATGTTTAATTTTCGGACCGATTTATTTTATGATTTGTAATGAAATGTCTATAAATATCAGTGGGCCCAAGATCATAAACCTTAGTTTGGAGACCAGTCTCAGACTGAAATGGCGACTGGTCGCCATTTCAGCCAATCAGATGCTTGAGATTTGAGACTGGTCTACAGTTTTAGTTTTATGATCTTGGGACCTGATGTTTTACCGCTTTCCGAGAATATCTAAATGTTATGTGTGTAATTTTTTCTTTAACTTATTACGATTGTTGTTGCTGGTGGGGAAACAGTAATTGAAAATTATGTAACAAAGAGAAAATAGTTCAGTGAAACATCATTTCCGAGTGAGCATTCGTTGGACATAAATTTCCGTATTCACTAAACCAAAAATATCTTCTATTCTTTATTTTTGTTTCAGTGGTAACTATTATAATCGGGTATCTTTTGGAACGTGCTAATTTGTCCCGGAGTGCACTTTGGGTAACCATTGCATATCTTGTGGTGATAGCCGCTGTGTGTGGTGGTCTGGAAGCTATGAAGTGGATCAACGCAAGTAAAAAGAAAAGTAAGAATGGGGGCCTACCGATATACCGAGTTACCTCCCATTGGAGTGGTTTCTCTTGATGATTGGGTAGTTCCGGTTTAGAAGCGATAATAAAGCGTAGCGTTAAAAGAGTAAATAAAAAGTCGCGAAGTGCCTTGAAGTTAAAATGCATTGTCGAATTAACAAAAAAAGTGAAACAGACATATAAAGAATAACCATCATCTTTGTAAATTGATTTTAAGTTAATAACTAAATGCAAATTTACCTATTTACGTAACTTCACGTATCCTTTTTTCTTTTGGCTGGCATGGAAATTATAGCTTTTTCAAACTTTCACTTAAGTATTCAGCCAATAACCGTTAAGTCATCCAAACAATGCGTATTAAGAAAAGGGTCTGGTGTTTTATGACCATGTTACGTAATCTAATTAGCAAGACTGAGTTTTACCAGCTGGAGGTGTGATAAAGGCCTTTTGAAGTTCAGTTGTAGATTTGTAAGAGATTTAAAACGTTGCTTTTGGGGGAAAATTGTTGTTTTAGGAAACCGACTAGAGATTAAATATTCTAATTAACTGTCACATTAATGTCTGACACCCGAGACATTGATTATATGATATTGGCAACTTAAAGCGGTCCGAACTGAATTTAATACCCAAACATATATTTATTTATTGATGTAAAATTAATTGTAAAACTAAATGAACTTAAAATTTTCAAAAATAAAGAGATAAACGTGAAAACATAATGAAACAATGTTTGAATATGTTCTTAATTTTATAAGAATAGGAAAGAACTTTTTGGAAAAAAGAGCTGTATATTGAAAAATACGTCAATACGAACATCGCACAAATTTATTAACGGAATGGTGTGCATTCAATTTGTAGGATAAGGTTCAGTTATTTAAAAAATATATAAAATTTCTGGCAAAAATGTTGCATCGGCATGAAAGAAGATTTATAAAAGTGAACGGACGTTTCATTGTCAGACGTCGAACTTTATTTTATATCTTGTGTATTAAATTTTACTACTGTTTTTAAGGTTTTCTAACTTATCTTTTTCTCAACTATGCAATTTTTAAGCATAAGAAACGCGTTTTTTTTTTGCTCTTTATTAGTTACCGAAAGGGTTGAAAACAACGATGTTTAACAAAAACCTCTCCAACGTATTAAAATGGTTAGAAGAGAAAATTTAAATATTATGCGCTGCATATTATAAAGACTATTTTCCCATTCAATGATAATAATCAAACGTTTTTTATGCATTATGCTGATCTCTAACCAACCAAACCCTATTAAAACGTATTTCAAAGGACCACGGATGATAACTGTCAATTTCAGACCGGAACTACCCAGTGACAGGTGCGCGTTACAAAGGGAGGTAAATTAAGACAGAATATTGAGATAACTCTGTATATCGGTAGGACCCAATTGTAGATAATCATTATACACCGCTTCGAAGAAGAGGGGGTAAACTGTTTTCCCTTGTCCGTCCGTTCGTAAAAAAATTTACGTCGCTGCTATAACATGCAGCAGCCTGATATTTTGCATATTGCTTCATCCTTAGTATAGTCCCATATGGTGTAAAGCGATTTATGCTCCTTGCTCATCTACTTCCTGTTTACCGTAAACTTAGATTTTTACACATAGTTGACATACATGCACAATTTCATAAATGTTCGTAGATGATAATTGTCTACGACGTCCCAATTTTATAGACATCACATTTAATAAAAATCGTTATTGTGTCATGTCCAGTAGTCTTCTTTGAAAAAAGTTACCTACCCTGAGTAAACGCAAAGGATGGAATTGAATGGCGTTGTAAGGGCAAGTCAAAGTTCATCACATTGAGTACGGTCCTTACGGTCTCTCTAAATGTGTTTTTGTAGAAGTACAGAGACATTAAACTCAGCTTTGGTAAGGTTAGTATGAACACTCGAGTTCGCATCAGTTAAGCATAGATTTTCACAACTGGCGAAAATTAAATCAGGCATCTGGTTTCGGTTTGATATCCGGAAATAAGTACACTCGTAACATTCCAATATATGACCAAATATGAACACGTAGACTAATGTGAGTTTTAAAATAACACGACATTGACAAGAAAATCATAATTGAGCATTGTACCTTGGGTTTGTCGCATTTTCTGAAAACATAGAAATTATATTTAGATTTGCCTGAACCGTAATATAGTTTAGTTGTAACTATTTACTTCTTGCAGAGCAAGTTTCGAACTCTAATACTGACATCGCAAATGGCATGACATTAGAAGAGAAGCCAAAGAAAGTGGATGAGCCATCAAAACAATCGGTAAATATCTAGCAAATGCTACCCGTTTAAGCTGAAATTCTGTTGCTTTACAAAACGACATTTAAGTTGTGTATTACTATTATGAAAGTCATGTTATTCAGAGCGATACGAGTATCAAATATTTTATATATATATAAAAAGATTTTTTTCTGTTATCAAGAAATGGGTTTTATCAAATTGAATATATCGCTTTTTACACCAGAAACTTAATATGTTATGCCGAAAGTTAATTTTATTTCAAGAAATAATTTTTAATATTTTGAATATCAAGAAATCAAATCCCTTATATCAAAATATGAAATGGCATTATTGTTAAAAGAACCATCGTAAACCGTTTTCGTTGGGTTAAATATTCAAGTTTTTATGTTGCTTCTACGATTTCTATTTTCCTTTTTCAGAATCTTCAATTTATTGTCCTTGCGGTATTCACCGTGCTGGCTTTCGGTCTCTGCATTGCTGTGTTGGCGATCATAGCTGCCAGCTAAAAGCCCCAGTCTTCACAACTCTGCATTGCTGTTTTGGCGATCATAGCTGCAAGCTAAAAGCTCCAGTCTTCACAACCAATTCAGAAAACCAGACCGTTATACAGTATCTAGCTAAAGACTGTGATAAACCATTGACTGTCACTGAAAATCGCAACATTGCCTTAATTGAGTCGATAAGCTGATAAAACATGTATTAGTTATTATTGGTTTCAAATATGTTACCATTCTAACAAATATAGATAACATTTGATAAATACGCCGATAGTTTAAAAATTTTGTTATCCTGGATACTAGAGATTTTTTTCGGAACAACATGTCTTTATATGTCCACTTCTAGTTTTAAATCTATCTTCATTACAGTTTATATGTAAAGGTACATGTATAGGTACACGTACATGTATACTTAAATATAGTATTAACATTTGCTTTAAAGATGATTTTACAGAATTAATATATCCTCAATAAGTTTGCTTTACTTTGTGAATTCGTGCTAAAATTGTCCAAATGTTAGTTTTAAAGATTGGCAATACTTTTATTTAGGGTGTTATTATTATTGGGCCTCTGCACCTGTTCAACAATAAACTAACTAATTGTCAGATTTATTAATATAATAGAAAGTAACGTTGTTATATTTATATGGCTTCCCTGAAATGAAATAGGCAGAGCGTAGTAAAAAATATTAAATCAAATTTGTCGCAGGTTTGTAAAATTCATCTGTATTTAGAATCTTTTAAGCTAGTTTTATCTAAACATGTTTTTATAAAAGACTTGGTGTGCAATCCGTGAAGCACCAGACTGAAAATTTGAGTAGACGTAACATGTGTATGAAGTGGACTCAAAGAAAGCCCATTAAGTCCATTGTAATATATATTTATTTGATGGTAACGTCTTTTTTTACATGGCACACTTCTGATATTTTTGTTTGTTCTCAAGTCTAGTATAGAATGTCAATAATTTCTTGGTATATGTTTTAGACTTTTTTATTCCAAAACATACTCATTTTTGTACATGAATTTCATTTTGTCCAAAATCAAACACATATTTGTCGATATGATCACGCGTGACATTTATAACTTAAATCAAGTGTGTGATCACACGTGAAATTCATGCTTTTGGATGATCTGAACGACTCATTAAACGTGTGATCACATATTACATTAATAACTTAAATTCATCGTGTGATCGCACGTTACATTTATAACTTAAAGTTATTTGTGATCACACGTGACCTTTATAACTTGAAAACGACCTTGAGATTCATTCCAAATATGATATAGATATGGCTAAAAAAACTACAGGGTAAAATTTCGGGATTAATATACATGTACCAGCTATCGAAATTTCTGTGCATAAAATGCAATGTAAGCTTTCTTAGAAAGTACAATGTTTTATGTGTGATGTAAATGTACACTAATACTCTAAGTATTCTTATTGTTTACAATTCCTTTATTTTTATTCTACTTTGTAGAAGCTATTTGCATTATATATAATTTATGTTTATATTTTTTATACGAATATGAAGCACGGTTTAATAAAACTGAATTTTAAGATATAGTTCAGTTTAATTTGTTCCTTTCTGATTTAACATGTAGTTACAATTAAGCATTATCGGGAGCATGAACTGCGCCATGCCAACAGGGTCAGGTTGTGATAATCATTGTAATAATTATATGTTCGTAACGAGGGTCTCAGTAGCGAGTGCGAAACTAGAATAGAAGCAAGGATTTCATCTTAGACTATTATAACAGGGTTTCCATCCGTCGGGTTTCCGTCGGAGTAAAGAACACGTGTAGTTTCTTTGTTTATTTCTTTGTTTCAATTAGATTTGGTTAGCGTCAAATAACAATAACTTAATGTTCACAGTATTTGTTTCAGGTAATCCTGAGAAAGGTTTTCACTTGCAAATGAATGTCAAATATAAAACACTATTTATAAAATCTAGTTAAGGTTATCCTTATTTATGAGCGGTATTCCTTCGCTCTTATATAAAATTTAAATGTTTCTTAGTGTAAAGTCAACGTTAGAATGTCTTGATATAGTTATAAAATCCCTAAAATTTACGATAAGTTAACTGCCTCGGGCAATCGTAACAGTGACAACTATAAGGATATCTACATCTTATCAGTAATAAAATTGTCAAACCGCTTACGCAGAATTATAGATGTTACTTATGCAATTAAGTATCAAACTGATTATGACAATAAACTTCAAAATTAAGTAACACAATAAATATTTGAATTTAAAAAGAAAGAATTTTTACTTAAATAATAGAACATCAACATTTGAGATAGCTACCATATTTTAGCATGGTAGCATACCCTTCCGGTCCGCGAAAGTTAAGCTCCCGCTTACCAAAAAGTATTGTAGTATAATTATAACAGATAAATATATAATCAAAGGACTGGAGGTACAGATGGGTCGGCCATCAAAACACAATTGAAAAGCAATGGATTTTTGGGTTTGATTAAGATGGACCAGAAATAAACTTTCGTCACAAGAACGGGGAACAATTTATTTTACGTCCTCTGAGACATAGATCTTCGGCCCCAAAAACAATTAATGTTCAATTAACAAGTCAAGACAAATACTGTTATCAAGTTTGCAGACGTGGTGACATGGAAAGCGAACCTGGTGGTAGGACAATATGTCTAAAGACATAACTAGAATTTGATTGGACTTGTAGACGACAATATGAAATTGACCAATCAAAATTAAGTGAAGGATATCATACTTCATATATCATATGGTCAACAGTGAAACAAAGCTGGTCAAAGTACTCACACAACGCTTTATTTAAAGGTATTACTCCTTTCGGTCTTGCATTTTGCATTTAGACTGACTTTTTAATTTTTCATTTTATCAATGAGAGTGTAATGACAAATGGAATATTACCTTAATGGCGTGAATACTTTTGTAAAGTTTGGAAGAATCCTGTGAGCAGTTGTTTGCAAGCGCAGTATCATAAGACAGCACCTAAAATTCTGAGTTGAGATACGGTGACACCAATGACAGAAAAAAAGTAGCTAAGCTAGTCATAATCTTTGAATATTCAAACTTGAAATCAACAAACAGAATTGGGTAACATGATTTAAAATAATACTACAAGTGACACTATGGTTGTTTTTTCAATGGTTCTTTTATTCAGCAAATAATGTTCAAACACACAATTACACTGATGCTTTTTGTCAACTGATGTTTTTTCAATGAGGTGCACATTAAAACGTTTTGGTTATATTTTATATAAATTGTCTCCATTTCACATCCACTATTTGTATCGACATTTGTGATTTTTTTTATTCTTGTCCATTACAAAAGCAGCATGCTCCATTGCAGGAATAAGTGGCAATTTAAAGGCTGTATGCTCCCTCAGACAGTCATAGACAGAATTGTCAAACTGGTCTCCTCACAGCATTCCATGTAAAGCTGTTATCCTGAAATATTAATTTTAACAAATAACCTATTTATATTGAAGTTGTAATGATTTTAGCTGAAGTGTCTTTGTTTTCCTTAAGTTAAGGGTAATTTTGGTTATTAATTGCCAGAATCCACCAAATAGTTACTCTAGATGGGTGTTCACTTGTGTCGCCCTGGGAACTAGATCAGGTTAAAAATGCAAGAACAAGAAAGGGAATAACCCCATCTTGACATAAAGAACTTGGAGTCATGATGAGTGTGTTGTCATGAGCAATATAATTTGAAAGTTTGATGTAGAAATATTAAGAAAAGGCAAAGTTATAGTCAACATTAAGTTTTTCTGTTAAAATAAAAGTACAAAAATGGATTAACTCCACCAAATGTGACCTTGACCTGAAAATTAACATCAGCTCAAGCATGTTGTTAGAAACAATATAATTTGAAAATTTCATGAAGAAATATTAAGAAATGGCAAAGTTAGCAAAGTTATAACCAACATTGAGTTTTTGGGACAGATGGACAGATGGACGGACAGACAAAGCGATCCCTATGTATTGCCTTTTCTTCGAAAGGGCAACACACAAATGACCCTTTAGATTCAGCAGCTTGTGGACACCTGGAAAACAATAGATCAGTATCAGCAAGAACAACTTTGGTGTCTGATCTGGATCTGATTGGAATCTACACTGTTTGCATATTTGTAAGAAATAGCCTAATTAATTTTCTTGTGAACTGAGGTCTCACAAGTCAACACATACACACACAATTTTATGTTTTCTTGTTACAAGATACAAAAATACAAATACCGACATATACAGATATATTTAGTGTGTCTCTATCATACATTCATGCAGCTTTAATAAAGAAAATAAAAAAATGCAAACCTTGTCTTCATTTTCTACAGTAACATTCACATTCTGCTCCCTAATGTTCTACCAATTCTGCAGACATTTCAAGTCCACAGCTTTCACTTAACTGATGATACACATGGCTGAAAATAAATGTTGTATTTTAAATCATGACAAATAAACCAAATCAAGTTCACTGTACTTTTTGTTACTTATTAAGTTGTACATAAATTGATGTTGCAGGTTAACAGTTAACAGATTACACTGTTGTCATAATTCATTTTAATGTAATTTTTTTATTATATATATCACACAAGAGGTTTTTTCTGATGTAGGCTTCATGCCATCTTCAATTCCTATAGGCTCATACACAATTTATCCAATTTAACCTTTTCCTCCATGTATATGCCTTTATGGCATGGGTGATCAGTGTAAATGTAGATCTAGATCAGCCGACACATCCATACTGCCTGATTAGGATCTAAACTGTTAGCCTTTTTATTCAATAGGTTATTTCTGACCACAATGTGTCCAATGCAGATCCAGATCAAATCTGCCATCTGATCTGGATCTCTACACTGGTTGCAAAGTCATGAAAATGTGTATATATGTAGTAAAGGGTTAATTATTACAAAAAAACACACCTGCATTTTTATACTTCATTTCACTTGATGGATACACCTTTTAACACATGAGCAGCTTTTGTAGATCTAGGTGCTGACACATCTGCTTCCAGTTAAAAGGAGCTTTAAATGTATCTAATGAACAGAGTAGATACAGATCAGACAACAAAATGTCTGATGTGCAAGCTGGTCTGGAGCTACATTTGTGCTATCTCTATCTGATGTGGATTTACACTGGTTGCCCATGTGGTAAAATGGCGTGTAAATGGAGTAAAGGGTCAAGTTATTAACCATGAAAGTGGAAACAGCATTGGATTTTTGAGACACATTCATATGAGATTACCCTATGTAATAAACGAATAAGCAACCACAAGAACCCATCGTGTTAGTTCAAGGTGGCCCACAGATGAATATTATTATATATAATGTTAATAATCAAGTGAATTCAAGTTGACCTTGTTATTGGGTCAAGGGTAGTCATATATGCCTGAGGCAGAAGGCCAAAGGGTAAATATGACAGCCCGCCCGTGGCCCAATAACATGGTCAAATTCATATGAAGACTAAACTGGGCCAATACAGGTGTTCTGGACCAATATGAGAATTTCTGGGCCATGATAAAATACTTAAGTATTGATGTGGTGTACCATGTAGTGTCTGCCAGGAAAATGGCATGTTCAGGTCAGGTGATGACATGCCTCGAGAGTTTGCTACACTGCAGACATGTAAAAAAAGGGGCAAAGTATGCAATGCCTGTACTGTATATTAATACAGGGCTCTCACTAGAGAGAGACTTGAAGGAAGTAGTCTCATCAAAAGTGACCACACTTCTCTCTTTTTTGAGTTTTGTGATACGTCATTTTGTATTTAAGATATAGGGAAAGAAAGCTGTTGACTGCAAACTTCTCCATAATGCAGTAAATTATGACAAAACTTCTCCCTGATTTGCAAGTCTGGTGAGAGCCCTGTTAATAGTCAATTAATAAAATTTAATATACCATTAGCCTTCTTCCTCTCCTCTTCCAATTTCATGCTTTTTGAACCAGAGATGGCACATTTCTTTCATTTGATTTTATCACTGAAATTATTACAAACACAAAATTGCAAGGGTGCAAGTTAGGAATTCTGAAAAACCTGAAATCCTGAAAATTTATTTAGGGAAAATGAAGAAAATCAATCATTTTTAGACACACAAAAACCTGATTTTCAGGCAAACGCACCCATGAAATTACAATAATTATTTTAATCTTTGCTCAAATTACAAATATTCTTTATAATAACTTATTTTATTTTTTAAGTGAGTGATCATTACAATTAGTTTACTCTCATTTTGTACTTTGCTAGTCTGAGGTGTGAGGTGTATCTACAAAAGGTCACGCACAATCTTTTGGACTGTGAAAAATGTTTTTCCTTTAGTTGCTGTGAAAAAGAGTGCTGTCATTTGTTTTGTAGTTAATATGCCTGTTCCAACAGCCATTCAAGAAAATTTCAGAAAGTTTTATTGATTAACTGTTGATTAACTGGATTAAGTACATGTATCCTTATTGTTTCATCACTGCCAGAGAAGTTATTATGTGTTTCCTTCTTTTGAAAAAAAAATATGGATCCATCATCCAGGCATGTCACTTTAAAATTAACCAGAAAGTATCAGACTGCAAAAAGTCAAAAATGTGTTGACTGCTCTTATAAACTGGTCAAATTGGGTTGTCACTCAAATTCTTAAAGTGGGTTCCTTTCCAAATAACTACCGGTAATTTATTTTACATTCACAGCTGATCAGAATTCAAGTCTGGGTAAAAATCATAGAATGAAATAGACATAAAATTAATGTCAGACTCTGAAGTAGTTTTGGTTTATTTTACCTTAAAACAATTTGTATTGGAAAGCTTATGAATACTTGTTACATCAAAATCATTGAACTGAAACACTGTGTAAACCTAGGTTCACTTCAATACTTAATACTGGTGTAACATCAAAAGGGAGATAATATACATATTCATTTTTATAATTTGGCACATGTTAAGAGCAGGAATCTAGAACTACCTAGTTCAACATTCCTGTTTAGAGGGAACAAAATTTATATCTTTGGTTTTCATTTCATAATTTATTGTTACTTTGTTAGGCAATTCTACTATTAACAAGACTTAGTTTAACACTATGAAACTAATTTGAGTTATTTATCAAATTACAGGAACCTGAATTTCCATCAGAAAATATCCAGATAGGAAAAAATATTTCCCAATGCAACGGATTTGTACCCCACCCACTAACATGTTACAAGAATTTACCAGTTGCAATGTTGACAGCGTTATCGCAGCTCAAGCATTACCAAGAAACTAAAATATACGTTTTACAATAATTACATCTTCTTAACTGTCATTCTGGATTTAAGGTAAGACCTGTGTAATAGGCACTATTAAGAATCCAACATCGGATTATATTTTCATCAACTGCTTCATACCACTGACTTGTATGCAAAATTTTAATGATTTTCACCGTGTAGTTTTTGAGATTTTTAGCTTTTTTATTTAAAAAAAGTGAGAAAAAACGTGAAAGTATCCAAATTCTTTAATCGGTGACAAAATTTTTTGTTATTGATAAATTCAACCTTAATTTTTTTACAGTTTATCCAAAATATGTTATATTTTACTAAACCAATTTAAGATATAATATATAAATACAAAATTTATCCTAAAATGACATTTTTTGACCAAATAAATTTTAAAAAATGCATTTTTTATATTTCACGAGACTAAATTAATGAAAATTGTGCAAAATCCTGATTGGTGAAATATACCAAACTTTACCATTTTTTAACTATATACCTTAAACAAAATTTAAACAAAATTTCAGAGAAGTTTACCGTCCAGTTTTAGAAATTTTCAAATTGATGACTTGAATAAACACTATTCTGATAGCGAAAACCCCTTTAATCTTGATTATTTTGCTAATTTTAGTTTAAATCATGAGAATTTTATATTCAATGACAGAATTACACAGGAAAAAAAGAAATATGCCTATAATTTAAGCACTAGGCTTACAAAAAAAAAATAGCTTCCAGTGGGATTTGAACACTGGTCCTCTTGCTTGACAGAAGTCTATGCTAATTTACTACTATGGTTACCTCCCTTGGATACTCTTCTGGATATAGGTATTCATTACACAGGTCTTACCTTAACTCAAACATTATTTTGTACCTTCACTTTTGTTGTCCACTTCATTGCATGACGTCATACAGTTCTCTACCTCTTCAAATGGGGGTATTATGTCAAATTTGGTTGATACAGGTCTGACCAGAACCAAAGATCATCTAAACCTGTTTATGAATAATTAAATCAATTAATAAATACTTGATTCTTTCGTCAAGGATGCTAAATTCACCTGAAATGAATTTAAGAGATACTATTAAATAAATATTGTGAAGTTCCCATTTCTGTATAAACTTGGTGAATCCCTGAGGTGCTACTCTTTTTCTTCTTATGGTTTTCCCTGGGTTATTAATTTTTGAGAATATCTGTTCTGATAAAATGACCTGTGAGACATATGAAATGGAGTGTAAGACAAAATTGAAAGTAGGAAAAACTTCTGATAGCGGATTTCATAAGGTCTACATATAATGCGCAATTATTGAAAACATTAGATTTTCATTTCTTTGAAATTCTATACTTCAGAAAATCCCGTGTCAACTATGTAACGGTTTGGGAATGGGTTATATCGGAAAATGTCATTCATTTCAGATCTGGATATTTTTCTGATGGAAATTCAGGTTCTTGTGATCAAATGCATAAAATGCATTTATTAATATATCGGTTAAATCAATTCATGTATGAATTTTAACTTACTTTAAACATAATTTTCAACAGATCTAAATGTATTAAAAAATAAATCATTGTGAATCAGATGCTTAATGTTTTATTTTCAACTTCAAGCATTCAAATGGGAATAAAATTCTTACACGAGTGAAGAATTTTATAGTCGGTTAAAAAGCTCCTGAGAGCTTATGTTATTCTATTGTACTTGTCTTGCCGACTCAAAATAAATCTTATTGTATTGTATTGTATTGTGACGATATTTAACCAAGTAATTCGTTAATCGTTCAAAATCCGACTTCTTTCAATGCAATACATTGAAATTATTTGATTACTTACATCTCTACAAGGTTCCACAATAAATATCCACAATGATTAGGGCCCTAAATTAAAAAAGTTTCGGTTAGTCCTACGGTCGATTTTGAGACTCCTTCATTTTGGAGAGTGCATTAATTAAATGACGTAACGTTCAATAAAACCCAAAGAGCCAAAATCACGTTTACTGCGGTGTAGTCTTTCGAATCTAAAATTTCAAGTTTTACAATGATTTTGTAACGTACCATTCGAAAACCACCAAATCAACCTCCTGTTCCATATGAATAATTCTATTTACAGAGAGAACTGCTATTGTCAATATACATTCAAATGTAACTTGGGTGTTATAAAAGCATTGCATCACGAAAATAACTCGATAAATACTCACTGTTCAGTTGATTACGATGGATTTTTCGTCTTCACCGAACGTTGTCGAATCCAATATGGCGTTTCGCCATCAGGTATTCATGCGCGTTCATGACTCAAAATTCACGAGTTAAATTTCTTCAAATATTGATTGATTCCATATTTTTTAATATAAATTTTATCGGTTTCACAGAATTACAAAATTGACCGCTTTGTAGCATTGACTGACTTGGAAACTAAGAACTATATTCTAGGGAAGCAAGCATATACTCTATGGTAGCAAGCAAGTACTGTCGTTACTACATTGAAATAAAGAAGGAGTTAGGGCAGTATTGCATGCAACCCTCAAATTGTTAGGTTCATAGTAAGCCAAAAACGATTGTCGATAATTGGTTTTTACTGGGTCTGCCGACCCAAAAATGAAATGTTGAAAACACAACGTAATGATTTTAGAAGTACAATTTGTAGGCATGATATTGATAAAAAATAATTTTGACAACAACTGTCATTAGGCTGCTTTATAATAGCACGTTCTTCGATATCACTAAAGAATTGTCTGGGACAAGGGCAATCCACACTAGTAGAAACTATTGTTTAAAGTTTGACAATGCAGACACCCGCATCCGCTGTTTTGTTGTTGTCCGCTTACATTCATGTAATGGCCTGGATTCCAGACGGGATTGTTGTTGTGTTCTTTTTGATAACCTTTCAATTGTTCAGTCAGTTTATTATTTTCAGTAATCAGTATGTTGATGCGTTGGTCTTTACACTGAATTGCTGATTGTAGATTTGCAATATCTTGTAATTTATGGTTGTTGTTATTTTGAAGGCTTTTCATCTGTGTCTCGAGGTTTGCGTGTTTTGTTTCTAATTCAAAGAAGTTTGACATCATTTCACTGAAACGGTTTACGGCCAATTCAAATTGTTGCCGAAGACTGCAGTTCAGGAATATCAGTTTTTCATTTTCTTGCTGTAGATTTAAGAAGTTGGTATTTTCAAGTTGAAGATCATTTATTTGTTGTGTAAGGGAAGTGATGTGTTCTTGTAGATTTTGAATTAGTACTTTATCGTTTTCGATCTGTTCTGTTGCTGCTGTTTTGAATTCTTCTAATTTAAGAATCTCTTCATGTTTTGCGGTAATTTGAAGTGTAATACCTCCGCTGGGAATGGATTCACTCACACATTTCTTATAGGAGAGGGAACTGTTGTAGCCCAACTTTGCTATTTCGATGCTGTTGAGCTCAGCAAATGGCAAACTTTCTGCCGTTTTCCTCCAAAGAAATGCCGACATTCGGGCAATGTCTCGTGCCTTCTTTTTGGCTAGGAATGACGTAGAATAGCTTCTATCGTTACCGCGATGTTTCACTATTGCACTTTTACTCTTCAAAACGCTTTCTGGTCTAAAGAAGGAAACACCCATTTGCCTGTCGAAGAACTGAGCTGTATGCCACGAATGCGAAGAATGTCCTCTTTGAAGATGATTTCTTTGTATGAAGTAATTTGATGGTTTTCCACCTGTAAGTCCGTTGTGGTACTGATAATTCATGTCGAATGTGGGAATTATTCTCGCAAGGCTTGTAGAGGTGAACAGTTTGATCGTGTACAACAAAGTATATGTTGTACGCCGGATTCTTCCGCCAATCTATAACAGGGTTTCAATCCGTCGGGTTTCCGTCGGAGTAAAGAACACGTGTAGTTTCTTTGTTTATTTCTTTGTTTCAATTAGATTTGGTTAGCGTCAAATAACAATAACTTAATGTTCACAGTATTTGTTTCAGGTAATCCTGAGCAAGGTTTTCACTTGCAAATAAATGTCAACTATAAAACACTATTTATAAAATCTAGTTAAGGTAATCCTTATTTATGAGCGGTTTTCCTTCGCTCTTATATAAAATTTAAAAGTTTCTTAGTGTAAAGTCAACGTTAGAATGTCTTGATATAGTTATAAAATCCCTAAAATTTACGATAAGTTACCTGCCTCGGGCAATCGTAACAGTGACAACTATAAGGATATCTACATCTTATCAGTAATAAAATTGTCAAACCGCTTACGCAGAATTATAGATGTTACTTATGCAATTAAGTATCAAACTGATGATGACAATAAACTTCAAAATTAAGTAACACAATGAATATTTGAATTTAAAAAGAAAGAATTTTTACTTAAATAATAGAACATCAACATTTGAGATAGCTACCATATTTTAGCATGGTAGCACTATTACACCTTTGTTGTGCTGCTAATTTTAGATTAAAGATTGTTTAATTTATGAACAGTACAATATATTATAACGTTTGAATAAAATAAAAAGGAGCACTACTTACCTAAACAGGTCTACGGTTTTCATGCAATATTAATATGGAAACTTTACCACAGTACAGCTTTAACATTCAATGGCACTCATGTAAAAATATAATCACAAAAAGGAAACATAAATATACGTACCCGAACCTTGCTGTAAGCGACGAAGGCACGTGGTCGAATAACATAATGTTACGGCTAAAGACATGCCAAAGTGTTTTTATTCTTTGGTTTATAACAGCTTTTAATGGTGTAAGTAATGACAAAGTAAATGCTCAGTAACTAGTCAAAGTGTGTGTATTTAATGAGAAAATCAAATGCTTCATATGAAGACCAACTGAGGGTTGGATATGTCTGCTTCTGTCACATGGTTAACTGTTCATCACTTGCCCCCGTCGGTGTCGAGTGTTCCAGTCTAACTGGAATCTGCAAATTCCATGTGCATATTATAATAATTGATATGGGATTCTCGTGGTGGGTCTTCATAAGACTCCTACAACAATACTTGTGACCCACCCTTTGTTAACTTTATGCGATCTAGACGTTAAGTGTATTGTTAACTTTATTAATATTTGGACTTACATCTCGTGTAACTACAACAGTACCTATGGTGTATATTTAAGAATTCGGGGCGTTGCTAACAGAATTTTTTTTATTAAGTTGGCACAACTGCAGTAGCAATTTTAATATATAGTAACTATAATTTTTCAAACCTTACCCCGAAAATGTTCAATTTGTAATTTGTATGTGCAAGGGGTCACCAGTATTATAGTAACAATCAAACATTCTTTTTTTCTATCGTGAGAATAGACTGCTAAAAAGATTTCCAGTAGATTGCGTAAGAAAAAGGGAGTTTAGACCGAAAAAATATGCGTACTTCACCGCCTCCCCTCTCCCCCTCAGTTGCTCTGGTTTCGAGTGGTCATACGTTTTTGCACTTGACAATTCTATTACTTTCTCATATTTTCAATGCACCATTGCCGAGCTGATATGTTGGTGGAGTTAATTCATTATCACATGAAAACCTGTTGGGGCAAGTGTAAGGTTGGTCACTCTAAAACCTGGCTGAAACCCCCAACCCTTTGTAACCCCAGGTTGGAGTGTTCCTATTTGAATCGCAAGTCAATAAATAAAAATTAACTTGACAAGAAACTTTTGATAGTTGTCCTAATATACCCTCAAAAAAAATAACAACAAATCTCCCCAATTCTGAATCAATACATGTACCTTCTAGATTTTCAAAATCACACTTTCCAAAAAACTTATGCGATCCATGTGATTTTGTGGCTTTTATGACTTTCATCATTGGGTGTGGATTCAAACGAATGTCGTTCTAGCTGAATTTTAGCATGAGATATCACTTCGAAAATAGTTAACATGTTGCTGTAACTATGGTTGTGCGGTTCTCTATTAGTCATAAGACTGTTGTAAAAGACTATTAGATGGTAATGGTCGGATCATAATTTTATCAGAGCCACTTGTAGAATTCGCTCTGTAGCGTCCCTGTAGGGAATCGTCTGAAGACACCACTGCGGGTTTATTAACGAAATCGCATGTTTAGGAATAAGGATCAAGTAAGTATGACGATCGAATAAATCAAATCATCGATACCCACGGCGGCTGATTCCATTACGTTACTCTCCATTCATAATAGAGTCTTATAGTCCCAGCTGTCTGATAGTATGTTACATCATACGATGATTCAATTCAATTTTCTTATTGACCCAAATGACGGTGTTTTGCGTTGTTATAACATTTATAATTACTCCTGGTCGTATCGTCTTTAAGTATGGGCTGTATAGTCTGCATGTCCTGTGCTGTTAAGTTCATCAATCTGGGCCTTATCACCCGGCCATATCGTCCGGATATCATGTAGACTTAGGAAGTTAATTTCAGCGACTCTTGAAATAAAATACGACTTTTTACCTTGTTAAGACTTATAAACCTAGACGGTGTAACTGCCGGTGTGATACAGAACTTTGCTGCCAAAAGAGCTCGAAGTGTCTTAAAAAGTAAACAATAACTATATGTGTTTTTATGCAGCTGCACACATAATTTTTTGGATACAGTTGATACAGTTTTAAAACCGTCATGTCTTGACTTTTCGAAATCAAACTGTAATCATGTTTTGTCAACACATACAGTCTGTGTTTATTTGAATCTTTTCAGGATTTCAGGATTTCTAGTACTATTTCTCATGTTAATTTCACTTCCGAAAAACACATTTTGCATTCTTTTCACAATTTAAATTCGCACAAAAACATTAGCTATTTGTTTCAAACAGAATCTTTAAGTGTTCAATAGTTTAGGGAAACGAAATCGATGGGAGATCAATGCAGCTGTGTGTAGTTTGGGCTAAACCCGTACGTGTTACGTGTAACAAAACCGTAAAACTATCGACACGGTATTTCAATAAAGTAAAAAAGACAAAAAACTGAAATACTTCTTACACCAAAATCTGCGTTTAGAATATGGGCCATTTCACGTCATTGGGGTTGTCTAACACAGGCAATTTATTTGATCAGTATATCGGTATATTGCTACGTTTATTGAGTAACATTACTGATTTAACTTTAAAAGCAATCAATTTAAATGATCATCTGCAACTGATATTTCTCGTTTCTATGATTGCTTTTGGAACTCTTTCCCGACGGCTGCCGGAAGCTGTGTTTCGACCTTCAACGTTTCAGCGCACCTGCTGAATGGTATGTGTTCTCGGAAGGCCAATTCTTTAGGCAGCGTATCCACTGGCTAATTAGACTATATTATTACAAGCACTAAATAGAATAATTTGTTGCCTTTATCAAAAATAGCATCTAACTTTTAAGATGAACACAAGTGAATTTTACAGGTAAAGGCATTTGCATCCCGGATACACAATACCAGGGATATAACAATGTATAAATAAAATTAACGTAACATATGCAAAAGCTGATCAATATATCCAAGTACAATATGTTGTTGAGATAATACTGAAATGAAAAGCCTACATTTAGATATTCGAGAGTCAGTTTTGTCATTACCAAGTTTTAATGTCAGCGTCAGCTGTAACTTTAATTATATGTTCCATAAACGTCATTGCATAGTGTGCTCATTTCATTTCATTCGTTAGCAGTAGGCTGAACATTGATACCTTTATAAAGCCATGCGTCAATAACTGAAATAATAAACACATTAAGTGAATAATATCCTACTTCCGGATTATGACTTAATTCACTAAGATTTGCTAAATTAAGTTAAGACACAATGACATATCCTTAACGGTTAAGCTGTCATTTTAACAATACATTCCTATTTTTTCTATAAAAGTGTAAATAATGATTAGAGTGTAAACTAGGTCAATCTATCGGGTGTGGATAAACACGGGAATCATAAAAATCTTCAATAAACTTTAACTAACGACGTGGATGGCTGACTTTTTAACTTCAGATGTGAAAACATGAATAACGGTTTTAAAAGTTGGATTTACATTTTTCTTTTGATAGGTAAGGAGTTATTATATTATACAATCATTACTTAAACAAATTTACATAATGAGTGTTCTATAATAGTTTTCATATATCTGTTTAGTTATTTTATCATCAGTGGAATTAAAAATATTTACAACTAGTACAGCTGAAACTTTAAAACAGATAATTTCAGTTACTAAAGCCATATAGTGAACTTTATTAAAGCTTGTCGTTCCTTCATAATAACAGAAAGAAATAGTTGATTCATTTAATGGCTTGTGGCTCATTCAATGTTGATCATTGAATCTAGCAGGCTGGGTTCAATGCTGGGTCTGAGAAATACTGAATACAATGCAGAACTTTCCAAACTTACTATGTGGTAAGGCTGAGAGGTTCATCTCTATTTCACACAAGTTGCCGAGTGCTCATTTAACGGTTTAAACGCTACCAATTAAGTTCTTTTTCAAACACATACTTGTAATTGTAACTGCAAATTTCTAAATAGGATCAAATGTGGTCGTCTACTGGGAAAATGAGATGCTTGTTTTGAAATAAACTTTCTATTCATGTAATTTCGACCATAACAGTCAATCATTTAGGTTAATTTTATCACAGCAGAGGAGTGACTAGTATATTCGTTTAAAAAAGATGAATATAAAATACTTAAACTGACGTTCATTCGATTCTTCATTCAGTGCTAAAGTTCACTTCTTACTCTCAGTGTAAGTGGTACACCTACACCATATATCCGTGTCGCCGAAGTTCACTTCAGCTTTATTTACAGAGTGTCCTGATATCAATATTGGGCAGATTTATTGATCAAGTTATTGACTGACCTCATTTTGATCCACTAGTTTGAGTTCTTAAGCTATCCGTGAGTTCACATTACACACCGGCTCTTTTGTTTGCTCTAGGTTGATGTCATGATATAACCCTAAAGTAAGCGTGTTAGCATAACACCAAGCTAGCCATCCGTGTACAATTAACAACTGCTATAATTTGAAATTCAATTCCAAAGCATGAATGCGTTCATGACTAAATAAATGTGATGTGGTAACTCTATCGGGAGAGAGAGAGAGAGACAGAGAGACAGAGAGACAGAGACAGAGACAGAGAGAGACAGAGAGAGAGAGAGAGAGAGAGAGAGAGAGAGAGAGAGAGAGAGAGAGAGAGAGAGAGAGAGAGAAAGAGAGAGAGAGAGACAGAGAGAGAGAGACAGAGAGACAAAGAGAGAGAGAGAGAGAGACACAGAGACACAGAGAGACAGAGACAGAGACAGAGAGAGAGTTGATAAAATCAGATGTCTTTAAAAACTAGCGTTGTAGGACACCATTCTTAAGATAGTACAGAAGTTCGAAGGTTATGTGGTTTTTTGAACCCGAACCTGCAATATTTCCAGATTTGTCGTGTTTCATTATTTTCAAAATTCATTTTTAATTTTTTTCATATATTTTTAAACCTACGAGCTTTAGGACATGAACTTTTATTTTTGTGTTGGGGCAGATCGTGGCTACAGTTGCGTCCTAAACATGCGTATGCATATCATATTTCAAAGCTCGACATGGCTATCATTTTGACTGCATGTCAATAAATACGCCTTCGTTTATTTTATTGAAACATTTCACCATATTGCGATGCTTTCAGTCCTAGTTTTAAGACTGATGCTTGTTAACTATTCTATTTATCAGCCGGAGGCCCATGAGGCCGTCGAACATATTTGTGCTTACTTTTGGAATTTAATGTGGGGGGATAATGGCATAATTTCAGAAATGTTTGTATTTTTGTTCTGATATGTATTAATGAGAGTTGTTTTACAAAAAGGTTTTAACAAATGTTTAACGAATCGTTCCATGGGAACTGGTTGACATCGCTTTTTAAGAGTTTTTTTTTATTTTTTATTTTTAAATTTTAAATAATAAGTTCTCCTAAGCACGTGACTATTTTTGAAAACAAAGCTAGCCGGTCTTTCCGTATAATCGGTCAGGGATGTCGACTGTTGCACTGCATATGTACCTGTTTGTAGTTGTGGCACATAACTCGTGAGAGTTTTGTTCGGAAACAAAGGTGTGAATAAATGTACGATTGTGATACTGGTCATACATTGTTTTAATCGTACATTGCAAGACGTATTTCCGTATAATCGGTCAGGGATGTTGACCTTTGCACTGCGTCTATGCCTATGTTTGAACTTGTGGAACATTATTGGTGAGATTGGTGAGATTGGTGAGATTGTTTTTCGGGACAAAACGTACTTATACTATAAAATTATGATACTGGCTGCACGTTGCTTTTTAATCGTGCAATGGTCTGTTTGTTAATGTTTGTGTTATTATGTTATATTAATATGAACATTTCAAGAACAGGAAATTTGGTCACGTGAGGATGACTGTTACGTGACGAAACTATTTCATGAAATTGCTGTTTTTTTTCCTACACATTTTTGTGAGTAAGTAATTTTAAAATCATAATATGACGAGAAGATTAACGTTTTGTGACGAGAGAAAGGGAAAAAATAAAAATTCTTCTCGCGCCGTCTTGATGCCGTGCATCAAAATTTTTCTTGTAACAGACTGCGCCCATAACACATCAGCGGGTCAATGTATGCGTATAAATTTCCACCCGCTGTAAGTTCGTGCTAAAAAAGCAGCAATTTCTAGGCATTTTCATGTCAAAAATTATTTTTCAATTATTTCCGTAGTTGAAGTAGAATTTAACCAACTTTACGCTTTTAATATATTTTCTTTGAAAATCTTACTAAAATGACTCCTTGAAATTATTCTTAATGCATGTCTTCCTTTAGATTTTTGAGTTTTCACATTGCATTAATTCTTTGTTTTGAAAAATTGTGGACTTTCACATTATATTCACAAGACAGAAATGAACATCACTTTATTTAGCTCTTACCAACATGGTACAAAAGTTGCTGGGAAAAAGTGTTCCGTTATTCTCTTTGTCGGCAACCTGGCTCATTCAACAGCCATTCGTAATATCACGAACTCTTCTCATAATTTCTGTAAAAATGAGAGTAATTATATGTAAATATACGGATTTGATCAATATTTGATTGTTTTCATTTGGGTATGAAAAACATTCAGGTTTCACTCACTCAAAACAACATAACAGTTATCTATAACCAAATAAAAACCATCAAATATCGATTCAATCCATAAGCATAAAACGATAATGCAAAGTAAATTTTACACTTCATTCTCTACGATGAAGTCTTATACACCTAACGAACCATAATTTATGAAGGTTCACAGTGTGACACATTGAATTTTAGTCTAGATCATCTAGACGTTCTGTCATTGATGAGTGTCACCCTGCTCTGACGAACGTCTAGAGACATCGCTATATAAAAAGTCTGACCGACAGGTGGCGCTTTTGTATGGTAAACAAATTCAAAATCAATCGCGATTTCTAATGAAATTTATTAACAGTGCTTTAACCGTATTTCTCCCACACTGGGCAAAATGAAATTTAGGTAATATGATATCGAACTACAAAATCAGGTATATGGTTTATAAAACAAAGGACGTTTAGTACTTGCCTACCCAATTTTACATAAATGAATGCAAATATATGGTACGCCGATGCTGCTTCTTCGTGATAATGATTTTAGACTGTCACGTTGTATGGTATGGCAGTTGTCATTGTACGGTTATCGATAAAAAGGGAAGAATATTAAAATCTCACTAACGTAAAAATGCAGTTCCGTCAAACTTTGCATAAATATATCTTATTATGTATGTTTCTTATTTATACGTCTAGAAAAGTTGGAACAGTAAAGAAAAATAGTTTGACATAAAAAAATCCCTAAATTCTGCAGCCAAACACAAAATCAAAGCAACACTAAACATCAATTGAAATGCCTTCCTGAATAATGAGTTACTACCAACAAAATCTAATATCACCTTGTCTATCACATGTATACAGTAAGAGGTATTTGTAAAAGTGTGTTTTTGGTCGTTAATTTCATGGTTGCGAAAATGGATGACAAGAAATTGTTGATTTTTCTTTGTATAATTAAAAGTTCTTTTAAAGAATCTTGGATATTGTCAGTATCATTTTGATCATGTGGGCATTTGAACTATTTTTGTTTTGCGATGCTTCTTTTTGTGTTTGATCGCAAATAGAATTTTAGGGATTTTCAAAATTTATTTTTCTTTACTGTTCTAAATTGTCTTAACACTTTTGTCTTTTCGTATTTGGGAAATTATTGACTTTTTTAAAATTAAATCTAAGTGATTTCATTGTTAAATGTTTCATAGATCGCCATTAGGGTATGCCAAAGACTTTTGAAGTTATCTTAAGAAATGCAAAAAAATGGTTGTATGGCAAAGTTTTTCACTACAGACGTAATTTTGATCCAAAAAGGTCCAAATTTAGAGAAAAAATATGATCTTATTGAAATGATTTCATTCTAAAATATTTCTAAGGTAGCATAAGGTAGCTATTGTGCTTGCAACGTCAGTACTTTTCATCAGATCTCGTGGTAACCGCAGAACCCAGCTTACTTGAACACGCCTGTGGGCGCAATAATACAGTTAAAAATACGTGTCGCCGTATGATATGTCTTTTTGATTTCCAGCTGGCTGGGTGACAGTCTAAAAAACAATTTCCAAAAGACAACAACGGCGTTCCATACTAATGTCTTAATTACATGCCTCGTTTTGGAGTGTCTGTTTTTTTAACGAACAATGTCTTCAGACGTACTGATTGCCTTTGCGAAATCAGAGCGTCTGAATAATTGAGACTAATTGAATTTAAAGGACTGTGCACAATGTTTTGAAGTGTGACGTTTACGAGCACGCACGTTTTGCCACGAGTTGCTGCGAAAAAGCAAGCTTTCATTCATGTTGTCGTCAACGTGGCTGTTAGAACTGCCATTCAAAATCAAAGCCCTGAAAGCGTTGAAAGACTGTCGGTGTTGAATTCAAAGCTATCCTAGAGAACCAACCACCTCTGAAAATTCTCCGGCAACAGAAAACAGAAATGTAACCTAGGCTCCGGAAACAAAAGACGATTGGCCATTAAAATATGTAGTTAAATATACTATTCTCATTAGATGATCGCTAGAAAACATCCTCGTTCAGAAATCGATCAGCAAATAGCAGAAATAATTAGCTCTAGTTGTTGAGGGCAGTGTGCTGTATAGTTACCGCACGCGCATTACTAAAAAGCGACGAGTGTATTCTTAAACTAGGTCAAAATATGACATACATGTATCTATATCATAGTTCGTATGTTCTTAACTGAAAATGTAGTTTTGTAGCATTCAAAAACATATTAAATGATTTTCCCTTATAACATTTTTAATAAATATATAGAATCTGCTACCATAACTAAAAACTTTATATCACACCGATATTTTTGTTTTGTTTTTTTGCAAGCGCGAATTATTTTAAGAGCGCGTGTAATTGTTCTTTATAGATGATGGGGAAATCAGCTAGCCAAATCGAGATAATAAACGGGAATTAGAGTCAATATTCTTATAATTATTCGATGAATATTAATTAGAATGCAGTAAGTTTTGTCGTTTTTCCAGATATAATGGAAAAATGAAGAATAATATGGACCTTAATATCGGCACTACTTCGCAACCGAAGGACTTCCCACTACAATTTTGAATGCCTCATGCAAATCTAATGAACTCAACGAAGAAGCTCGTAGCGGTGTTGTTATTTGTTTGTTGGATGGCGTTTCTTTCCTAAAAGCTTCAAATTTACACCCAAACGTACAGACAAGCGCTCAAAATTCGTTAAACATTAAGCTTGCAGTTTCTGCATAAAATTTTAGCCTGTTCTCGCTGTTACCGTAGAACCCGTTTACTTGAATACGCCTGCGGGCGCAGTGATATAACGGAAGTTAAAAACCGCGAGTCGCGAACTTTTTTTAGAAGACTGTTGGCGCATGCGCGCCTCCAGTCTAAAAACCGTAATATCAAGAATATCAAGACCTTTGTGTTAATAAGAGAATTTATCTGTGTATATATGATTTGATGGTTTTGATTTTCATAAATGTTAATTTTTAAAAAAATATTTCTTGTTTTTCATTGACGTTCATAAATGGTTATCATAGAAGCGGTGACCGGACGTTAAACTGCGAAAGCTTTCGCCAACAATTTCAATTGCTACTGTAAACATTATAAAATAGTGAGTCAGTATCTGATTTAACAATCAAATGTAGGTGGTAATATTGAAAAGCGCGGAAATAAAACCAAACTAAGCACTAATTCATTACATGTGAAACCGACTACGAAACTTCACGATCAATTTTACGTGGGTACGTGATAAAACGCACACGTTCTTCGATAATTAGGTTTCTGTTATCAAGCCTTACGTGTACATATACACAATATGGTCGTCTAGGTAATGGATACTCTGAATTTAATAAACTGTACTCGTATAAATAACCAAAGTTACATTCTGGGTTTGTTCCCAACATAATACTATCAATAGTTTAATCTCAAACAGAACCCAAGCAAAACGTGTAGAGAAATTTGGTGTGCGCCAGTCAAGACAGCAATACCAAAACATAACATTAGCGCTCATCAGCTAAGTTATACACTCAACTAATGTTCTAACTACACCAATATTTTTTCAGCGCGATTTGGAGTATATTCTATAAAAATAAAACATAATAAAATGTCATGTTTACATTTTTTATGAAATAATCAATCTGTACATGGATTTGGAAACCGAAGACATTTAATCGAGGTTAGGGTAAAATCAAAAGTCACAAAATCGACAGTAGCGGGTAAAATTTTCTATAACAAAAATCATTTCTTCTTATTTAACTATGGATTTTAAGCAATTTATAACAATTCTATGCATTTCTACAATAAATCATTTGCTTTGAGGTTTGACAGAAGATGTTTCAACAGTTTTAACTTGTTCGGTATGGTATACCCTCTTCAAAAATTGAGGTGGATTTTGTGAGTTTTGTTTTCCCTTCATCTCGATTAAATTTTCATGTTTTATGAACGAACGAGGGTGTTTTAAGGACAAATTTATATAAAGAAGTAGAATGATTAATCTTATTATGTTTCAAATTTGAAGATTGTATTCCGATTGGATGCAGAGAAATTAATATTTTATGATCGGTTAAGTTAGAAATTTGGTTATTGTAGGTCCGCCAGTCATAAGAAGACAATCCTATGGAGGAGAGAATTGACTTGGGTTACCTATTACATCTAAGCTTGTAATTTACCTATCATAGCAAAAAGCCCTCGGGTACGATTAGTATGTACTTGTACTACGACGCTTAAAATTAGCACGTGTGTGTAAATAATTACATTCTGTTTCTCAATCCGAGCGTCATTCGGAAATTATATTAAACAATATGCAATGCTATGCAATGATATCTGTGTTTTATTCAACCTCATCCACTTTGGTTAATAGCAAAGGAAGGAATTCTGTTTATATGATTGGAATTGTAGTGATACGTTGAAACCAAGTAAGCAGAAGTGCAAATTCCGGGCCCTGAAGCTTAAATCATTAACCAATTGACATTCGGTTGTCTTCAAAAGTGACACTGTGTAAGCCTGTGGCTCGGGTGACACTCAGACCGGCAATATATCCTCACACATTATTTTAAGAAACCAAATAACTAAGTACATAATATTTTACAAATATTGTAAAAGTCAAGCTGAACCATCAATATCAAGCTCAGCTTAAGTTATCCTCACAGTTATCCTGATGATAGTCAGATAGTTTTCCGTTTCAATTTATTCTACTTTAAGGGTTAAGATATAAACTATTATACCTGAATCAGTGAATTATTAATCTACTGAATTTGTCCCAAAGGATCAAAATACACATTGTCAGTGTAACCTGACAAGACAATCAACGTGCTGGTTTAAACTGTCATGTAAAGTTATTAAAATAACTTAAGTATAGATCTATTTCACCTTTTGTGTAAGTCTTACAACAAACATATCCCGGAGCACACATTGATACATTCTTGATCTTTTTATACAAAATCAACACTTGTAAAGCATGTGTAGAGCAAGATTAAATATGAAAGCAACAACATTTGCTTGTTTATAAACTCACACCGTTGTTTCAGAAACTTGTTACCATTTGCATTTTCCTATACTATTACATGTAAAATCCACAAACTAGTCAATACAGTCTTGTAGTTGACAAACTTGCAGATAATTTTAAATAGGGGAAAGACATCTTTTGGGACTAGAGAACTTGATGAAAATTCGCATTATATGAAAACAATTATCTCACCATTGTTGAATTTCTACTGTACTAAATGAATGCGGCTTGACTTGACGTGTGTTTGTCAGTTATTTCCGTTACACCATTAAGTGTAAAACCTTAAGTTTGCAAAGTCTGCACCAATGACGACTCAAAAACCGAATTAATGTTTCTTTTAGGATTTTTAACAGTGCCCTGGTGGCTGTCAATACCTTGATCCGCAGTTACATGTAATTGTACTTTAAATATTTGTCATAGAAATGCATTTATTGTCATTGAAAATGATAGAAACGACGAATTCGTTGATATCTGTTAATATAATATCTTGAAATGATACTGGATCTTCGTACCTAATGGTGATGTTTCGTTTATTTTAAGAGTTGTAGAACACATAAAACTCTTCGGCCTCTCCCAAAAATTTGCATGGATGTACTTGTTGTTATCATTTTTAAATGCATGTTTGTTAAAGTTTGAACATTTTTAATAATGTTCTCTCACCCATGTAATTTGCATATAAAGTAATAAATATATTCACTACATGATGTGTTTTTTGTTGCTTTTGAAGAAAAATGCAGTTTTCCACCAATTTTATAATATTAAAACACTTGTTTATGGGTTTCAATTACCCCACCCCCTTAAAATGCAAATTTTCCCCAATTGTAACACAAAATTTTTTTACAAGATATATAATTAAATAAATCAAGTTATTTTACCATAGATTTCATAAAATACATACTATGTATTGAAAGGAATGATCAACATGAGCCTGTTTTTCACATTTAATGACAGATACAGGCTAGATCTGTTACAGGAGAGCTTAATTTTGGAACGTTTTTGACATAACATTCCATCTTTAGCCTTATTTTCTGGAATTTCTTAGTGATTATGCTCATGATTTGACATAAATCATGTAAAGAGTGTTTCATTCTGTGATATTAACCTATTTCTTGAAATATAATTCATGACTCACTGAGAAATATAACAATTTATATGAAAAATATACCATATTTTGACTAAAGAAGTAAATAAAATATATAAACATTATAATAAGGCTGAAATAGCACCAACATTTGCATTTGATTGATAAAACACACTTCAAGAAGCTTATTCCAATCAAAATCCACATTACCATGGCTACTTTTTAATTTAATCAATTTTGCATATTCAAGGGAGGTAATCAAAATAATGGAAGGCAGTTATCTGTTGTTTATCAATTCATTGTAGTTCATAACCTTGCTAATTTCAATGTTTTTAAACATTACAACTGAAATACAACTTAAATTAGATTGAGTTCACTATATTTCAAGAAAGAGACAAAAATCTAAACACTGGTGGGGTGACAAATGCATTATAAAAACACTACACCCTTGCATTCTTTCAAGTTGCATCATTTTAAAAGAGCTCAGAGACCACCAAAACTAAACAAAATAAAACTGGAAGCAGTCTGTTTGTTTTAAACTATTATGAAAGATGTTTTGGGGCCAAAATACTACAAAATTTACAAAAATGTTGCCTCAGATATTCAATGTGACTTGTTGGAAAAAAAACCAAAGGCATCTTGTCGCAACAAAATATTTATCGCAAAAAGTAATAAAATCATTTCGACAAAATCTTTTCCTGCAAAATGCATTTCAAAACATTTCCGAAGATTTTAACATTCAGAATCCTTGAACACATAGAAAACTATAAAATCACATGTGATGTAGACCACTTTTATTTGTTTGGCACCAGAATTCCTACCAACATGATACTTATATTACTCAATGTGCATTTGAATGGAATCTTTATACAACACATGATCCATTTTCACTTAATTATGGTACATGTTCTATTAATCTACAAGTTTTAAGAAATATAATATGCAGAAAACCCTTACTAGTGCTCCTTCTAGTACTAATCAAGCATTGTTTACATCCAGGCTTTAGGTCAGAGACCACTAAATAGTTTCCCATAGACTTACATTATAAGATTTGGTCATCCTGTGATTTAGTTTACACGACTCTTTCCAAAACTACCACAGATTTGCAAAGTGGCACTCTTGGGCAAATCAAAAATGGCCAGAAATCAGGGTCTTCACCAACTCATTCTCTCAGCATTTTAAACCGAAAGTAACCACCCCCAGAATGTAAACAAATCTTCAACCCAAAATAAGGAAAGTATAGTCCAACAGCATTGACCTGGCACTCTTGAATTTGACCTGTAGTCGGTATATTTCGTAAACTTTACGATCTAAATTTAAATCGATATGTTATGTATAACCAATTTTAATAAGCTACAAAATGTAAGAAGCCCGCTGAGCGCAGGCGGTAAAAGTGTTTAAATTCGAGAATAAAGACGTAAACCCGTGCGTTAGAATAAATGTTTTAGCCACTTTTGTTTTATTTTGATTTTCAAATTTCCATTCTTTTAAAACTCTTATAAACTGTTATTTTTCTGTGTAAACTACCGGTGTAGTGTGAAATATTTTATAACTGAATATTTTGCGTGTATGGGCTAAAGTAAAATGCGTTTATAGCCTATACGGTTGCATAATGTCACAAATAAAATTGTAGAAAAACACTATTCAAAGGGTATTCTAAAACCAGATGTACGAGTAGTAAAACGATTTCAAATGATTTTTTACAAGTAAAAGAAAAATATGTATTTTTATAAAATAATGTTTGTAAGGATTCGAACCAGAGACCATCAGATCCGTAGTCCGGCATGTATACCAATACACCACAACTCACTGACGTTCGGAGTGAACAATTATATCAATTTGTTCTCTGGTTACATGTATATACCAATGTTTTCCTATGACCTTCACGAAATTTAATGAGGTGCCAGGTCAATATTGTTGGACAATACCAACTTCATTAAAATGCCACAAATCACACTTCAAACAGTGTTTTAAAAACATTTTTATTTTAAAGTATATAATTAAAGTCATTTTACATTTTTGAAAACTAAAATTTATTTTTATTCTCTAAAGTTTTGGCCAATGAATTTTTGAAAATAAAGTAAGCCCGAATCATCCCTAGACAAAATTGTCCAATCCGCGACAGGCTTTTATATTTACTGTCCTCTGACCTTCAGGTGTTCAACTGGTTCGTGCGGAAGTGAAATCAGCAAGCGCCTGTCACAGCTCTGATCAATCAGATTGTAACTTTATCACACTGGAGTGCAATGCTGGGTACAGAATCCGAATCCTCACCATGAAATACGGAATCAAGATGTCCAATTGCAAGAGCAGAAGAAACCAATGTCAGAAGTAAGGAACCTATTTTGGATGTTTGAATAGGCAAAATACCATGAATATTCATGAATACATCTGACTGTGACATAGGGGCCAAATTAGCAAAAATCGTTTTAAAGAAGTGTTTTAATGTAATTCTGTAATAAAAAGTATGTTGAATAAAATTTTTAATTTTCAAGCTAAACAGTTTTTTAAGTTATGGTTGTTTTAAGATAACAACAAATAATTCCACTAAACAAGCCTGGGTCGACATATTAGAACTGCGGAAAAAGTTTTTGTTTTGATCAAATTTGAGATGGTTCAAAGTAGATATTTACGACAATTACCAGAACTGATAGAATTCGTTTCGTAAACACTGCTTTGAATTTAAACATTGAAAAGGCCGATACAAGCAGTTGCTACTTAATAGTAAAAAAGCAACATATGCATATCAGGAATCGCCACACTAAAAAAACACAGCCTCCCCACGCAGCGAAAAAGAAGAGAGGAAGAGAGAGAGAGAGAGAGAGAGAGAGAGAGAGAGAGAGAGAGAGAGAGAGAGAGAGAGAGAGAGAGAGAGAGAGAGAGAGAGAGAGCGCATGTTTTATATATGTATGTCAATTCAAATAGGACGCCACAAACAATTAATAAACAAGAGAACCTTTGGGGATACCGCCTTGGAACGGTCAGTGGCAAAACAAATTAGAACAAATTAAAACAATTCCGCATAAACAATGTAATTAAATATTTCAGTTCGGGCGGATGTTGTGCGTACGACCCGAATGATTGCTTGGAATATTACAACGAATTGCATGCTTACAATCTGCATCAGTCCTGCTCGAGAAAACAGCAATGTCCTAATCTACCCGTGCCGAACAAACGACTCCCGACCTGTAACGGAAGTGTCTCGACATACGTTCACGTGCAGTATGAATGTATACCAGGTATGGTACAGCCGTAAAATGTTAGTACAATCATTGCCCGCCTCTTACATTTTGAAATTTGTTATGTCACCCGTTTTCTAACAAAACCGTACTGGAAAGTACATAGTAACAGTCATTATTTCTTATGTTAGAGAAACAGAAGTCCTACTCTCTAAGAGGGTGACACATTTTTACATGATACATCTTTTTCGTTGAAAACTTCTCTGTTGAATGGGTAAACAGTCATCATACATTATTTTTCAGAGAGTGCGGAAATCGTATTTTGTGATACAGCGTCCCAAAGAAAAAACTCGTCAAGCTTATACCTCCTGTTTGATAAAACAACTGACCTGTTTGATGTGCCTAAGACATGCTCATGTTTCGTCAAATCCAACGCCGCTTTGTCTGTGGACTTGGTAGACGTGAGGATGTTCAAGCTGTATACATCGGAAACCGGAAGTGCGTGCTCATCGGCGTCACTTATCTCCAACCCATACAAAAATGACGTAAATACCAGTTGTGTAGCTACAGCGAATGAAGAAATCAACTTCAAATACGAAGAGACTGTATCCTTTGATACCTCGCCGCTGGAAATAAAACTTCAGGACCTGTATAAGACTGAGAACGATGATGCTCCTCAGCTGGTCTGGATCAATGTTGTCGGTAATATGTTTTAACATGTTTCTTTGTTAGTTTGATGACGCCATTCAGCTAATTTCTGTTACATATCCAAGATTCCTTATTATTTCAAGCAGTGGCGAGAACATATGTCACACGCACGAGATAACTCCGTCAAACAAGATACGTAGGTAGTTTCCTAAGTTTACAATATTTCCGGGTAGAGTTCCATTAAAATCATTAGGCTTTATATTTATAAAAAACATAATAATCAAAGTAAAGTATCCTGTACGTCTAAAAGGGGAACAAGTGTTGTTTGTTGAATAAAACAAGTATCGTGTACGTCTTAAAGGGGAACAAGACTCGTGTTGTTTGTTGATTAAAATAACTATCGTGTACGTCTTAAAGTGGAACAACACTCGTGTTGTTTGTTGATTAAAATAAGTATCGTGTAAGTCTTAAAGTGGAACAACACTCGTGTTGTTTGTTGATTAAAATAAGTATCGTGTACGTCTTAAAGTGGAACAACACTCGTGTTGTTTGTTGATTAAAATAAGTATCGTGTACGTCTTAAAGTGGAACAACACTCGTGTTGTTCGTTGATTAAAATAAGTATCGTGTACGTCTTAAAGTGGAACAACACTCGTGTTGTTTGTTGATTAAAATAAGTATCGTGTACGTCTTAAAGTGGAACAACACTCGTGTTGTTTGTTGATTAAAATAAGTATCGTGTACGTCTTAAAGTGGAACAACACTCGTGTTGTTTGTTGATTAAAATAAGTATCGTGTACGTCTTAAAGTGGAACAAGTGTTGTTTGTTGATTAAAATAAGTATCGTGTACGTCTTAAAGTGGAACAAGTGTTGTTTGTTGATTAAAACAAGTATCGTGTACGTCTTAAAGTGGAACAACACTCGTGTTGTTTGTTGATTAAAATAAGTATCGTGTACGTCTTAAAGTGGAACAAGTGTTGTTTGTTGATTAAAATAAGTATCGTGTACGTCTTAAAGTGGAACAAGACTCGTGTTGTTTGTTGATTAAAGTAAGTATCGTGTACGTCTTAAAGTGGAACAACACTCGTGTTGTTTGTTGATTAAAATAAGTATCGTGTACGTCTTAAAGTGGAACAACACTCGTGTTGTTTGTTGATTAAAAGAAGTATCGTGTACGTCTTAAAGTGGAACAAGACTCGTGTTGTTTGTTGATTAAAAGAAGTATCGTGTACGTCTTAAAGTGGAACAACACTCGTGTTGTTTGTTGATTAAAATAAGTATCGTGTACGTCTTAAAGTGGAACAACACTCGTGTTGTTTGTTGATTAAAACAAGTATCGTGTACGTCTTAAAGTGGAACAACACTCGTGTTGTTTGTTGATTAAAATAAGTATCGTGTACGTCTTAAAGTGGAACAAGTGTTGTTTGTTGATTAAAATAAGTATCTTGTACGTCTTAAAGTGGAACAAGACTCGTGTTGTTCGTTGATTAAAACAAGTATCTTGTACGTCTTGAAGGGGAACAAGTGTTGTTTGTTGATTAAAATAAGTATCGTGTACGTCTTAAAGTGGAACAAGTGTTGTTTGTTGATTAAAATAAGTATCGTGTACGTCTTAAAGTCGAACAACACTCGTGTTGTTCGTTGATTAAAATAAGTATCGTGTACGTCTTAAAGTGGAACAACACTCGTGTTGTTTGTTGATTAAAATAAGTATCGTGTACGTCTTAAAGTGGAACAAGTGTTGTTTGTTGATTAAAATAAGTATCGTGTACGTCTTAAAGTGGAACAAGTGTTGTTTGTTGATTAAAATAAGTATCGTGTACGTCTTAAAGTGGAACAAGACTCGTGTTGTTCGTTGATTAAAATAAGTATCGTGTACGTCTTAAAGTGGAACAAGTGTTGTTTGTTGATTAAAATAAATATCGTGTACGTTTTAAAGTGGAACAACACTCGTGTTGTTTGTTGATTAAAATAAGTATCGTGTACGTCTTATAGTGGAACAACACTCGTGTTGTTTGTTGATTAAAATAAGTATCGTGTACGTCTTAAAGTGGAACAAGACTCGTGTTGTTTGTTGATTAAAATAAGTATCGTGTACGTCTTAAAGTGGAAAAAGACTCGTGTATCGTGTACGTTTTAAAGTGGAACAACACTCGTGTTGTTTGTTGATTAAAATAAGTATCGTGTACGTCTTAAAGTGGAACAACACTCGTGTTGTTTGTTGATTAAAATAAGTATCGTGTACGTCTTAAAGTGGAACAACACTCGTGTTGTTTGTTGATTAAAATAAGTATCGTGTACGTCTTAAAGTGGAACAAGACTCGTGTTGTTTGTTGATTAAAATAAGTATCGTGTACGTCTTAAAGTGGAACAAGACTCGTGTTGTTCGTTGATTAAAACAAGTATCTTGTACGTCTTAAAGTGGAACAAGACTCGTGTTGTTCGTTGATTAAAACAAGTATCTTGTACGTCTTAAAGGGGAACAAGTGTTGTTTGTTGATTAAAATAAGTATCGTGTACGTCTTAAAGTGGAACAAGTGTTGTTTGTTGATTAAAATTAGTATCGTGTACGTTTTAAAGTGGAACAACACTCGTGTTGTTTGTTGATTAAAATAAGTATCGTGTACGTCTTAAAGTGGAACAACACTCGTGTTGTTCGTTGATTAAAATAAGTATCGTGTACGTCTTAAAGTGGAACAACACTCGTGTTGTTCGTTGATTAAAATAAGTATCGTGTACGTCTTAAAGGGGAACAACACTCGTGTTGTTCGTTGATTAAAATAAGTATCGTGTACGTCTTAAAGTGGAACAACACTCGTGTTGTTTGTTGATTAAAATAAGTATCGTGTACGTCTTAAAGTGGAACAAGTGTTGTTTGTTGATTAAAATAAGTATCGTGTACGTCTTAAAGTGGAACAACACTCGTGTTGTTCGTTGATTAAAATAAGTATCGTGTACGTCTTAAAGTGGAACAACACTCGTGTTGTTTGTTGATTAAAATAAGTATCGTGTACGTCTTAAAGTGGAACAAGACTCGTGTTGTTCGTTGATTAAAATAAGTATCGTGTACGTCTTAAAGTGGAACAAGTGTTGTTTGTTGATTAAAATAAGTATCGTGTACGTCTTAAAGTGGAACAAGTGTTGTTTGTTGATTAAAATAAGTATCGTGTACGTTTTAAAGTGGAACAACACTCGTGTTGTTTGTTGATTAAAATAAGTATCGTGTACGTCTTAAAGTGGAACAACACTCGTGTTGTTTGTTGATTAAAATAAGTATCGTGTACGTCTTAAAGTGGAACAACACTCGTGTTGTTTGTTGATTAAAATAAGTATCGTGTACGTCTTAAAGTGGAACAACACTCGTGTTGTTTGTTGATTAAAATAAGTATCGTGTACGTCTTAAAGTGGAACAACACTCGTGTTGTTTGTTGATTAAAATAAGTATCGTGTACGTCTTAAAGTGGAACAACACTCGTGTTGTTTGTTGATTAAAACAAGTATCGTGTACGTCTTAAAGTGGAACAACACTCGTGTTGTTTGTTGATTAAAATAAGTATCTTGTACGTCTTAAAGGGGAACAAGTGTTGTTTGTTGATTAAAATAAGTATCGTGTACGTCTTAAAGTGGAACAAGTGTTGTTTGTTGCTTCAAATAAGTATCGTGTACGTCTTAAAGTGGAACAACACTCGTGTTGTTCGTTGATTAAAATAAGTATCGTGTACGTCTTAAAGTGGAACAACACTCGTGTTGTTTGTTGATTAAAATAAGTATCGTGTACGTCTTAAAGTGGAACAAGACTCGTGTTGTTTGTTGATTAAAATAAGTATCGTGTACGTCTTAAAGTGGAAAAAGACTCGTGTTGTTTGTTGATTAAAATAAGTATCGTGTACGTCTTAAAGTGGAACAACACTCGTGTTGTTTGTTGATTAAAATAAGTATCGTGTACGTCTTAAAGTGGAACAAGTGTTGTTTGTTGATTAAAATAAGTACCGTGTACGTCTTAAAGTGGAACAACACTCGTGTTGTTTGTTGATTAAAATAAGTATCGTGTACGTCTTAAAGTGGAACAACACTCGTGTTGTTCGTTGATTAAAATAAGTATCGTGTACGTCTTAAAGTGGAACAAGACTCGTGTTGTTCGTTGAGTAAAGTAAGTATCGTGTACGTCTTAAAGGGGAAAAAGTGTTGTTTGTTGATTAAAATAAGTATCGTGTACGTCTTAAAGTGGAACAAGTGTTGTTTGTTGATTAAAATAAGTATCGTGTACGTCTTAAAGTGGAACAAGACTCGTGTTGTTCGTTGATTAAAATAAGTATCGTGTACGTCTTAAAGTGGAACAAGTGTTGTTTGTTGATTAAAATAAATATCGTGTACGTTTTAAAGTGGAACAACACTCGTGTTGTTTGTTGATTAAAATAAGTATCGTGTACGTCTTAAAGTGGAACAACACTCGTGTTGTTTGTTGATTAAAACAAGTATCGTGTACGTCTTAAAGTGGAACAACACTCGTGTTGTTTGTTGATTAAAATAAATATCGTGTACGTTTTAAAGTGGAACAACACTCGTGTTGTTTGTTGATTAAAATAAGTATCGTGTACGTCTTAAAGTGGAACAACACTCGTGTTGTTTGTTGATTAAAATAAGTATCGTGTACGTCTTAAAGTGGAACAACACTCGTGTTGTTTGTTGATTAAAATAAGTATCGTGTACGTCTTAAAGTTGAACAAGACTCGTTTTGTTTGTTGATTAAAATAAGTATCGTGTACGTCTTAAAGTGGAACAAGACTCGTGTTGTTCGTTGATTAAAACAAGTATCTTGTACGTCTTAAAGGGGAACAAGTGTTGTTTGTTGATTAAAATAAGTATCGTGTACGTCTTAAAGTGGAACAACACTCGTGTTGTTTGTTGATTAAAATAAGTATCGTGTACGTCTTAAAGTGGAACAACACTCGTGTTGTTCGTTGATTAAAATAAGTATCGTGTACGTCTTAAAGTGGAACAACACTCGTGTTGTTCGTTGATTAAAATAAGTATCGTGTACGTCTTAAAGTGGAACAACACTCGTGTTGTTTGTTGATTAAAATAAGTATCGTGTACGTCTTAAAGTGGAACAACACTCGTGTTGTTTGTTGATTAAAATAAATATCGTGTACGTCTTAAAGTGGAACAAGTGTTGTTTGTTGATTAAAATAAGTATCGTGTACGTCTTAAAGTGGAACAACACTCGTGTTGTTTGTTGATTAAAATAAGTATCGTGTACGTCTTAAAGGGGAACAAGTGTTGTTTGTTGATTAAAATAAGTATCGTGTACGTCTTAAAGTGGAACAAGTGTTGTTTGTTGATTAAAATAAGTATCGTGTACGTCTAAAAGTGGAACAACACTCGTGTTGTTTGTTGATTAAAATAAGTATCGTGTACGTCTTAAAGTGGAACAACACTCGTGATGTTCGTTGATGAAAATAAGTATCGTGTACGTCTTAAAGTGGAACAACACTCGTGTTGTTCGTTGATTAAAATAAGTATCGTGTACGTCTTAAAGTGGAACAACACTCGTGTTTTTCGTTGATTAAAATAAGTATCGTGTACGTCTTAAAGTGGAACAACACTCGTGTTGTTTGTTGATTAAATAAGTATCGTGTACGTCTTAAAGTGGAACAACACTCGTGTTGTTTGTTGATTAAAACAAGTATCGTGTACGTCTTAAAGTGGAACAACACTCGTGTTGTTTGTTGATTAAAACAAGTATCGTGTACGTCTTAAAGTGGAACAACACTCGTGTTGTTCGTTGATTAAAAGAAGTATCGTGTACGTCTTAAAGTGGAACAACACTCGTGTTGTTTGTTGATTAAAATAAGTATCTTGTACGTCTTAAAGTTGAACAAGACTCGTGTTGTTTGTTGATTAAAATAAGTATCGTGTACGTCTTAAAGTGGAACAACACTCGTGTTGTTTGTTGATTAAAATAAGTATCGTGTACGTCTTAAAGTGGAACAACACTCGTGTTGTTTGTTGATTAAAATAAGTATCGTGTACGTCTTAAAGTGGAACAAGTGTTGTTTGTTGATTAAAATAAGTATCGAGTACGTCTTAAAGTGGAACAACACTCGTGTTGTTCGTTGATTAAAATAAGTATCGTGTACGTCTTAAAGTGGAACAACACTCGTGTTGTTTGTTGATTAAAATAAGTATCGTGTACGTCTTAAAGTGGAACAAGTGTTGTTTGTTGATTAAAATAAGTATCGTGTACGTCTTAAAGTGGAACAAATGTTGTTTGTTGATTAAAATAAGTATCGTGTACGTTTTAAAGTGGAACAACACTCGTGTTGTTTGTTGATTAAAATAAGTATCGTGTACGTCTTAAAGTGGAACAACACTCGTGTTGTTTGTTGATTAAAATAAGTATCGTGTACGTCTTAAAGTGGAACAACACTCGTGTTGTTTGTTGATTAAAATAAGTATCGTGTACGTCTTAAAGTGGAACAACACTCGTGTTGTTTGTTGATTAAAATAAGTATCGTGTACGTCTTAAAGTGGAACAACACTCGTGTTGTTTGTTGATTAAAACAAGTATCGTGTACGTCTTAAAGTGGAACAACACTCGTGTTGTTTGTTGATTAAAATAAGTATCTTGTACGTCTTAAAGGGGAACAAGTGTTGTTTGTTGATTAAAATAAGTATCGTGTACGTCTTAAAGTGGAACAAGTGTTGTTTGTTGCTTCAAATAAGTATCGTGTACGTCTTAAAGTGGAACAAGACTCGTGTTGTTCGTTGATTAAAATAAGTATCGTGTACGTCTTAAAGTGGAACAACACTCGTGTTGTTTGTTGATTGAAATAAGTATCGTGTACGTCTTAAAGTGGAACAAGACTCGTGTTGTTTGTTGATTAAAATAAGTATCGTGTACGTCTTAAAGTGGAAAAAGACTCGTGTTGTTTGTTGATTAAAATAAGTATCGTGTACGTCTTAAAGTGGAACAACACTCGTGTTGTTTGTTGATTAAAATAAGTATCGTGTACGTCTTAAAGTGGAACAAGTGTTGTTTGTTGATTAAAATAAGTATCGTGTACGTCTTAAAGTGGAACAACACTCGTGTTGTTTGTTGATTAAAATAAGTATCGTGTACGTCTTAAAGTGGAACAACACTCGTGTTGTTCGTTGATTAAAATAAGTATCGTGTACGTCTTAAAGTGGAACAAGACTCGTGTTGTTCGTTGAGTAAAGTAAGTATCGTGTACGTCTTAAAGGGGAAAAAGTGTTGTTTGTTGATTAAAATAAGTATCGTGTACGTCTTAAAGTGGAACAAGTGTTGTTTGTTGATTAAAATAAGTATCGTGTACGTCTTAAAGTGGAACAAGACTCGTGTTGTTCGTTGATTAAAATAAGTATCGTGTACGTCTTAAAGTGGAACAAGTGTTGTTTGTTGATTAAAATAAATATCGTGTACGTTTTAAAGTGGAACAACACTCGTGTTGTTTGTTGATTAAAATAAGTATCGTGTACGTCTTAAAGTGGAACAACACTCGTGTTGTTTGTTGATTAAAACAAGTATCGTGTACGTCTTAAAGTGGAACAACACTCGTGTTGTTTGTTGATTAAAACAAGTATCGTGTACGTCTTAAAGTGGAACAACACTCGTGTTGTTCGTTGATTAAAAGAAGTATCGTGTACGTCTTAAAGTGGAACAACACTCGTGTTGTTTGTTTATTAAAATAAGTATCGTGTACGTCTTAAAGTTGAACAACACTCGTGTTGTTTGTTGATTAAAATAAGTATCGTGTACGTCTTAAAGTGGAACAACACTCGTGTTGTTTGTTGATTAAAATAAGTATCGTGTACGTCTTAAAGTGGAACAACACTCGTGTTGTTTGTTGATTAAAATAAGTATCGTGTACGTCTTAGAGTGGAACAAGTGTTGTTTGTTGATTAAAATAAGTATCGTGTACGTCTTAAAGTGGAACAACACTCGTGTTGTTCGTTGATTAAAATAAGTATCGTGTACGTCTTAAAGTGGAACAACACTCGTGTTGTTTGTTGATTAAAATAAGTATCGTGTACGTCTTAAAGTTGAACAAGACTCGTGTTGTTCGTTGATTAAAATAAGTATCGTGTACGTCTTAAAGTGGAACAAGTGTTGTTTGTTGATTAAAATAAGTATCGTGTACGTCTTAAAGTGGAACAAGTGTTGTTTGTTGATTAAAATAAGTATCGTGTACGTTTTAAAGTGGAACAACACTCGTGTTGTTTGTTGATTAAAATAAGTATCGTGTACGTCTTAAAGTGGAACAACACTCGTGTTGTTTGTTGATTAAAATAAGTATCGTGTACGTCTTAAAGTGGAACAACACTCGTGTTGTTTGTTGATTAAAATAAGTATCGTGTACGTCTTAAAGTGGAACAACACTCGTGTTGTTTGTTGATTAAAATAAGTATCGTGTACGTCTTAAAGTGGAACAACACTCGTGTTGTTTGTTGATTAAAATAAGTATCGTGTACGTCTTAAAGTGGAACAACACTCGTGTTGTTTGTTGATTAAAACAAGTATCGTGTACGTCTTAAAGTGGAACAACACTCGTGTTGTTTGTTGATTAAAATAAGTATCTTGTACGTCTTAAAGGGGAACAAGTGTTGTTTGTTGATTAAAATAAGTATCGTGTACGTCTTAAAGTGGAACAAGTGTTGTTTGTTGCTTCAAATAAGTATCGTGTACGTCTTAAAGTGGAACAAGACTCGTGTTGTTCGTTGATTAAAATAAGTATCGTGTACGTCTTAAAGTGGAACAACACTCGTGTTGTTTGTTGATTGAAATAAGTATCGTGTACGTCTTAAAGTGGAACAAGACTCGTGTTGTTTGTTGATTAAAATAAGTATCGTGTACGTCTTAAAGTGGAAAAAGACTCGTGTTGTTTGTTGATTAAAATAAGTATCGTGTACGTCTTAAAGTGGAACAACACTCGTGTTGTTTGTTGATTAAAATAAGTATCGTGTACGTCTTAAAGTGGAACAAGTGTTGTTTGTTGATTAAAATAAGTATCGTGTACGTCTTAAAGTGGAACAACACTCGTGTTGTTTGTTGATTAAAATAAGTATCGTGTACGTCTTAAAGTGGAACAACACTCGTGTTGTTCGTTGATTAAAATAAGTATCGTGTACGTCTTAAAGTGGAACAAGACTCGTGTTGTTCGTTGAGTAAAGTAAGTATCGTGTACGTCTTAAAGGGGAAAAAGTGTTGTTTGTTGATTAAAATAAGTATCGTGTACGTCTTAAAGTGGAACAAGTGTTGTTTGTTGATTAAAATAAGTATCGTGTACGTCTTAAAGTGGAACAAGACTCGTGTTGTTCGTTGATTAAAATAAGTATCGTGTACGTCTTAAAGTGGAACAAGTGTTGTTTGTTGATTAAAATAAATATCGTATACGTTTTAAAGTGGAACAACACTCGTGTTGTTTGTTGATTAAAATAAGTATCGTGTACGTCTTAAAGTGGAACAACACTCGTGTTGTTTGTTGATTAAAACAAGTATCGTGTACGTCTTAAAGTGGAACAACACTCGTGTTGTTTGTTGATTAAAATAAATATCGTGTACGTTTTAAAGTGGAACAACACTCGTGTTGTTTGTTGATTAAAATAAGTATCGTGTACGTCTTAAAGTGGAACAACACTCGTGTTGTTTGTTGATTAAAATAAGTATCGTGTACGTCTTAAAGTGGAACAACACTCGTGTTGTTTGTTGATTAAAATAAGTATCGTGTACGTCTTAAAGTGGAACAACACTCGTGTTGTTTGTTGATTAAAATAAGTATCGTGTACGTCTTAAAGTGGAACAAGACTCGTGTTGTTCGTTGATTAAAACAAGTATCTTGTACGTCTTAAAGTGGAACAAGACTCGTGTTGTTCGTTGATTAAAACAAGTATCTTGTACGTCTTAAAGGGGAACAAGTGTTGTTTGTTGATTAAAATAAGTATCGTGTACGTCTTAAAGTGGAACAAGTGTTGTTTGTTGATTAAAATAAGTATCGTGTACGTTTTAAAGTGGAACAACACTCGTGTTGTTTGTTGATTAAAATAAGTATCGTGTACGTCTTAAAGTGGAACAACACTCGTGTTGTTCGTTGATTAAAATAAGTATCGTGTACGTCTTAAAGTGGAACAACACTCGTGTTGTTCGTTGATTAAAATAAGTATCGTGTACGTCTTAAAGGGGAACAACACTCGTGTTGTTCGTTGATTAAAATAAGTATCGTGTACGTCTTAAAGTGGAACAACACTCGTGTTGTTTGTTGATTAAAATAAGTATCGTGTACGTCTTAAAGTGGAACAAGTGTTGCTTGTTGATTAAAATAAGTATCGTGTACGTCTTAAAGTGGAACAACACTCGTGTTGTTCGTTGATTAAAATAAGTATCGTGTACGTCTTAAAGTGGAACAACACTCGTGTTGTTTGTTGATTAAAATAAGTATCGTGTACGTCTTAAAGTGGAACAAGACTCGTGTTGTTCGTTGATTAAAATAAGTATCGTGTACGTCTTAAAGTGGAACAAGTGTTGTTTGTTGATTAAAATAAGTATCGTGTACGTCTTAAAGTGGAACAAGTGTTGTTTGTTGATTAAAATAAGTATCGTGTACGTTTTAAAGTGGAACAACACTCGTGTTGTTTGTTGATTAAAATAAGTATCGTGTACGTCTTAAAGTGGAACAACACTCGTGTTGTTTGTTGATTAAAATAAGTATCGTGTACGTCTTAAAGTGGAACAACACTCGTGTTGTTTGTTGATTAAAATAAGTATCGTGTACGTCTTAAAGTGGAACAACACTCGTGTTGTTTGTTGATTAAAATAAGTATCGTGTACGTCTTAAAGTGGAACAACACTCGTGTTGTTTGTTGATTAAAATAAGTATCGTGTACGTCTTAAAGTGGAACAACACTCGTGTTGTTTGTTGATTACAACAAGTATCGTGTACGTCTTAAAGTGGAACAACACTCGTGTTGTTTGTTGATTAAAATAAGTATCTTGTACGTCTTAAAGGGGAACAAGTGTTGTTTGTTGATTAAAATAAGTATCGTGTACGTCTTAAAGTGGAACAAGTGTTGTTTGTTGCTTCAAATAAGTATCGTGTACGTCTTAAAGTGGAACAACACTCGTGTTGTTCGTTGATTAAAATAAGTATCGTGTACGTCTTAAAGTGGAACAACACTCGTGTTGTTTGTTGATTAAAATAAGTATCGTGTACGTCTTAAAGTGGAACAACACTCGTGTTGTTTGTTGATTAAAATAAGTATCGTGTACGTCTTAAAGTGGAAAAAGACTCGTGTTGTTTGTTGATTAAAATAAGTATCGTGTACGTCTTAAAGTGGAACAACACTCGTGTTGTTTGTTGATTAAAATAAGTATCGTGTACGTCTTAAAGTGGAACAAGTGTTGTTTGTTGATTAAAATAAGTATCGTGTACGTCTTAAAGTGGAACAACACTCGTGTTGTTTGTTGATTAAAATAAGTATCGTGTACGTCTTAAAGTGTTTTTCGTTGATTAAAATAAGTATCGTGTACGTCTTATAGTGGAACAAGACTCGTGTTGTTCGTTGAGTAAAGTAAGTATCGTGTACGTCTTAAAGGGGAAAAAGTGTTGTTTGTTGATTAAAATAAGTATCGTGTACGTCTTAAAGTGGAACAAGTGTTGTTTGTTGATTAAAATAAGTATCGTGTACGTCTTAAAGTGGAACCAGACTCGTGTTGTTCGTTGATTAAAATAAGTATCGTGTACGTCTTAAAGTGGAACAAGTGTTGTTTGTTGATTAAAATAAATATCGTGTACGTTTTAAAGTGGAACAACACTCGTGTTGTTTGTTGATTAAAATAAGTATCGTGTACGTCTTATAGTGGAACAACACTCGTGTTGTTTGTTGATTAAAATAAGTATCGTGTACGTCTTAAAGTGGAACAAGACTCGTGTTGTTTGTTGATTAAAATAAGTATCGTGTACGTCTTAAAGTGGAAAAAGCCTCGTGTATCGTGTACGTTTTAAAGTGGAACAACACTCGTGTTGTTTGTTGATTAAAATAAGTATCGTGTACGTCTTAAAGTGGAACAACACTCGTGTTGTTTGTTGATTAAAATAAGTATCGTGTACGTCTTAAAGTGGAACAACACTCGTGTTGTTTGTTGATTAAAATAAGTATCGTGTACGTCTTAAAGTGGAACAAGACTCGTGTTGTTTGTTGATTAAAATAAGTATCGTGTACGTCTTAAAGTGGAACAAGACTCGTGTTGTTCGTTGATTAAAACAAGTATCTTGTACGTCTTAAAGTGGAACAAGACTCGTGTTGTTCGTTGATTAAAACAAGTATCTTGTACGTCTTAAAGGGGAACAAGTGTTGTTTGTTGATTAAAATAAGTATCGTGTACGTCTTAAAGTGGAACAAGTGTTGTTTGTTGATTAAAATTAGTATCGTGTACGTTTTAAAGTGGAACAACACTCGTGTTGTTTGTTGATTAAAATAAGTATCGTGTACGTCTTAAAGTGGAACAACACTCGTGTTGTTCGTTGATTAAAATAAGTATCGTGTACGTCTTAAAGTGGAACAACACTCGTGTTGTTCGTTGATTAAAATAAGTATCGTGTACGTCTTAAAGGGGAACAACACTCGTGTTGTTCGTTGATTAAAATAAGTATCGTGTACGTCTTAAAGTGGAACAACACTCGTGTTGTTTGTTGATTAAAATAAGTATCGTGTACGTCTTAAAGTGGAACAAGTGTTGTTTGTTGATTAAAATAAGTATCGTGTACGTCTTAAAGTGGAACAACACTCGTGTTGTTCGTTGATTAAAATAAGTATCGTGTACGTCTTAAAGTGGAACAACACTCGTGTTGTTTGTTGATTAAAATAAGTATCGTGTACGTCTTAAAGTGGAACAAGACTCGTGTTGTTCGTTGATTAAAATAAGTATCGTGTACGTCTTAAAGTGGAACAAGTGTTGTTTGTTGATTAAAATAAGTATCGTGTACGTCTTAAAGTGGAACAAGTGTTGTTTGTTGATTAAAATAAGTATCGTGTACGTTTTAAAGTGGAACAACACTCGTGTTGTTTGTTGATTAAAATAAGTATCGTGTACGTCTTAAAGTGGAACAACACTCGTGTTGTTTGTTGATTAAAATAAGTATCGTGTACGTCTTAAAGTGGAACAACACTCGTGTTGTTTGTTGATTAAAATAAGTATCGTGTACGTCTTAAAGTGGAACAACACTCGTGTTGTTTGTTGATTAAAATAAGTATCGTGTACGTCTTAAAGTGGAACAACACTCGTGTTGTTTGTTGATTAAAATAAGTATCGTGTACGTCTTAAAGTGGAACAACACTCGTGTTGTTTGTTGATTAAAACAAGTATCGTGTACGTCTTAAAGTGGAACAACACTCGTGTTGTTTGTTGATTAAAATAAGTATCTTGTACGTCTTAAAGGGGAACAAGTGTTGTTTGTTGATTAAAATAAGTATCGTGTACGTCTTAAAGTGGAACAAGTGTTGTTTGTTGCTTCAAATAAGTATCGTGTACGTCTTAAAGTGGAACAACACTCGTGTTGTTCGTTGATTAAAATAAGTATCGTGTACGTCTTAAAGTGGAACAACACTCGTGTTGTTTGTTGATTAAAATAAGTATCGTGTACGTCTTAAAGTGGAACAAGACTCGTGTTGTTTGTTGATTAAAATAAGTATCGTGTACGTCTTAAAGTGGAACAAGTGTTGTTTGTTGATTAAAATAAGTATCGTGTACGTCTTAAAGTGGAACAACACTCGTGTTGTTTGTTGATTAAAATAAGTATCGTGTACGTCTTAAAGTGGAACAAGTGTTGTTTGTTGATTAAAATAAGTATCGTGTACGTCTTAAAGTGGAACAACACTCGTGTTGTTTGTTGATTAAAATAAGTATCGTGTACGTCTTAAAGTGGAACAACACTCGTGTTGTTCGTTGATTAAAATAAGTATCGTGTACGTCTTAAAGTGGAACAAGACTCGTGTTGTTCGTTGAGTAAAGTAAGTATCGTGTACGTCTTAAAGGGGAAAAAGTGTTGTTTGTTGATTAAAATAAGTATCGTGTACGTCTTAAAGGGGAACAAGTGTTGTTTGTTGATTAAAATAAGTATCGTGTACGTCTTAAAGTGAACAAGTGTTGTTTGTTGATTAAAATTAGTATCGTGTACGTTTTAAAGTGGAACAACACTCGTGTTGTTTGTTGATTAAAACAAGTATCTTGTACGTCTTAATGTGGAACAAGACTCGTGTTGTTCGTTGATTAAAACAAGTATCTTGTACGTCTTAAAGGGGAACAAGTGTTGTTTGTTGATTAAAATAAGTATCGTGTACGTCTTAAAGTGGAACAAGTGTTGTTTGTTGATTAAAATTAGTATCGTGTACGTTTTAAAGTGGAACAACACTCGTGTTGTTTGTTGATTAAAATAAGTATCGTGTACGTCTTAAAGTGGAACAACACTCGTGTTGTTCGTTGATTAAAATAAGTATCGTGTACGTCTTAAAGTGGAACAACACTCGTGTTGTTCGTTGATTAAAATAAGTATCGTGTACGTCTTAAAGGGGAACAACACTCGTGTTGTTCGTTGATTAAAATAAGTATCGTGTACGTCTTAAAGTGGAACAACACTCGTGTTGTTTGTTGATTAAAATAAGTATCGTGTACGTCTTAAAGTGGAACAAGTGTTGTTTGTTGATTAAAATAAGTATCGTGTACGTCTTAAAGTGGAACAACACTCGTGTTGTTCGTTGATTAAAATAAGTATCGTGTACGTCTTAAAGTGGAACAACACTCGTGTTGTTTGTTGATTAAAATAAGTATCGTGTACGTCTTAAAGTGGAACAACACTCGTGTTGTTTGTTGATTAAAATAAGTATCGTGTACGTCTTAAAGTGGAACAAGACTCGTGTTGTTTGTTGATTAAAATAAGTATCGTGTACGTCTTAAAGTGGAACAAGTGTTGTTTGTTGATTAAAATAAGTATCGTGTACGTTTTAAAGTGGAACAACACTCGTGTTGTTTGTTGATTAAAATAAGTATCGTGTACGTCTTAAAGTGGAACAACACTCGTGTTGTTTGTTGATTAAAATAAGTATCGTGTACGTCTTAAAGTGGAACAACACTCGTGTTGTTTGTTGATTAAAATAAGTATCGTGTACGTCTTAAAGTGGAACAACACTCGTGTTGTTTGTTGATTAAAATAAGTATCGTGTACGTCTTAAAGTGGAACAACACTCGTGTTGTTTGTTGATTAAAATAAGTATCGTGTACGTCTTAAAGTGGAACAACACTCGTGTTGTTTGTTGATTAAAACAAGTATCGTGTACGTCTTAAAGTGGAACAACACTCGTGTTGTTTGTTGATTAAAATAAGTATCTTGTACGTCTTAAAGGGGAACAAGTGTTGTTTGTTGATTAAAATAAGTATCGTGTACGTCTTAAAGTGGAACAAGTGTTGTTTGTTGCTTCAAATAAGTATCGTGTACGTCTTAAAGTGGAACAACACTCGTGTTGTTCGTTGATTAAAATAAGTATCGTGTACGTCTTAAAGTGGAACAACACTCGTGTTGTTTGTTGATTAAAATAAGTATCGTGTACGTCTTAAAGTGGAACAAGACTCGTGTTGTTTGTTGATTAAAATAAGTATCGTGTACGTCTTAAAGTGGAACAAGTGTTGTTTGTTGATTAAAATAAGTATCGTGTACGTCTTAAAGTGGAACAACACTCGTGTTGTTTGTTGATTAAAATAAATATCGTGTACGTCTTAAAGTGGAACAAGTGTTGTTTGTTGATTAAAATAAGTATCGTGTACGTCTTAAAGTGGAACAACACTCGTGTTGTTTGTTGATTAAAATAAGTATCGTGTACGTCTTAAAGTGGAACAACACTCGTGTTGTTCGTTGATTAAAATAAGTATCGTGTACGTCTTAAAGTGGAACAAGACTCGTGTTGTTCGTTGAGTAAAGTAAGTATCGTGTACGTCTTAAAGGGGAAAAAGTGTTGTTTGTTGATTAAAATAAGTATCGTGTACGTCTTAAAGTGGAACAAGTGTTGTTTGTTGATTAAAATAAGTATCGTGTACGTCTTAAAGTGGAACAAGACTCGTGTTGTTCGTTAATTAAAATAAGTATCGTGTACGTCTTAAAGTGGAACAAGTGTTGTTTGTTGATTAAAATAAATATCGTGTACGTTTTAAAGTGGAACAACACTCGTGTTGTTTGTTGATTAAAATAAGTATCGTGTACGTCTTAAAGTGGAACAACACTCGTGTTGTTTGTTGATTAAAACAAGTATCGTGTACGTCTTAAAGTGGAACAACACTATAGTTGTTTGTTGATTAAAATAAATATCGTGTACGTTTTAAAGTGGAACAACACTCGTGTTGTTTGTTGATTAAAATAAGTATCGTGTACGTCTTAAAGTGGAACAACACTCGTGTTGTTTGTTGATTAAAATAAGTATCGTGTACGTCTTAAAGTGGAACAACACTCGTGTTGTTTGTTGATTAAAATAAGTATCGTGTACGTCTTAAAGTGGAACAAGACTCGTGTTGTTTGTTGATTAAAATAAGTATCGTGTACGTCTTAAAGTGGAACAACACTCGTGTTGTTCGTTGATTAAAACAAGTATCTTGTACGTCTTAAAGGGGAACAAGTGTTGTTTGTTGATTAAAATAAGTATCGTGTACGTCTTAAAGTGGAACAACACTCGTGTTGTTTGTTGATTAAAATAAGTATCGTGTACGTCTTAAAGTGGAACAACACTCGTGTTGTTCGTTGATTAAAATAAATATCGTGTACGTCTTAAAGTGGAACAACACTCGTGTTGTTCGTTGATTAAAATAAGTATCGTGTACGTCTTAAAGTGGAACAACACTCGTGTTGTTTGTTGATTAAAATAAGTATCGTGTACGTCTTAAAGTGGAACAACACTCGTGTTGTTTGTTGATTAAAATAAATATCGTGTACGTCTTAAAGTGGAACAAGTGTTGTTTGTTGATTAAAATAAGTATCGTGTACGTCTTAAAGTGGAACAACACTCGTGTTGTTTGTTGATTAAAATAAGTATCGTGTACGTCTTAAAGGGGAACAAGTGTTGTTTGTTGATTAAAATAAGTATCGTGTACGTCTTAAAGTGGAACAAGTGTTGTTTGTTGATTAAAATAAGTATCGTGTACGTCTTAAAGTGGAACAACACTCGTGTTGTTTGTTGATTAAAATAAGTATCGTGTACGTCTTAAAGTGGAACAAGTGTTGTTTGTTGATTAAAATAAGTATCGTGTACGTCTTAAAGTGGAACAACACTCGTGTTGTTTGTTGATTAAAATAAGTATCGTGTACGTCTTAAAGTGGAACAACACTCGTGTTGTTTGTTGATTAAAATAAGTATCGTGTACGTCTTAAAGTGGAACAAGTGTTGTTTGTTGATTAAAATAAGTATCGTGTACGTCTTAAAGTGGAACAACACTCGTGTTGTTCGTTGATTAAAATAGGGGTTTCCCACCAACAGTTCAGATCTTGTCAAATTTATGCTAATTATAAACAAAATATGGGAGACAATGAGTTATTAGAGCTTGAAGAACTTGTGACATTGTTTATTAATATACATTGTATTTTCTTTACTAATAGAAACGAAAAATCGTATATCGTTTTTTATACATGGAATTAAAATATCTTTTTCAGGTAAGAACCAGCAACCAGTAGAGGCAACTTGTTTTCGACATGTAGATGGGACAACACAGGTCCCTATTTCTACTGTGACCAGTACAACAGCTTCCGGCGGCTCAGAAAACACCACCAATATAAACAATATCGGTAGGTGGTTTTAACAAATATGCAGTAATACTATTTGAAAACATCAATACTTAACTCACCTGCCCTATTACTTTTTGACGCTGTGCTACGAAATAAAAAACATCCTCTGGTACACTTATTTGATGTCTCCTTCCAACTCGTTCATACAAAAGTGAAATGATTTAATTTTGTGACGACACGGTGTCCCACAAGGCCAAGACTTTCACTATCAATAGATTACCTCTGATTTCTATATGTCATAAAAACTAAAATAAATTGCCAATAATCTAAACTTTGTATTTATATCGCTTGAGGAAACATCAAAGAATAGACCCGAATCGGCACCTCCGCACCAGGAGTCCAATGATTACTGTATTGCCACAATGGTATCATCATTTCTTAAAATGAGCCGACTGACCAACAGCTCTTTGGTAGAGGTCGTAGTCATCTCCCTTTTGTGTATAATACAGAAATACTTCTTTAAACAGGAACTGTTACGGGCGATGAGGGTGTGAACACCGGAGCAGTGGTTGCAGGGGTGTTGGTGCCAGTTTTTCTTATTGTTGGAGGAATAGTTCTGTTCATCTTCATCAGAAGGTATTGTTTTTATTTAAAAAACAAAATAATAATTTTAAAAATGTGGTGAACGAATGTCATAACCTCTGATACCCGAAATTTCACAGTGAAATGACTAGGGAGCGCATCGAAACCTCTTTGTAATGGCCATAAATCACATATACATTTGTTTACGATTTGAGACAATAATTTCTTTAAAACGTATACTAGTAAATGTACTAAAAATTCGTCGTTTCATTTGAAGCCACTCGTTCCCTCATTCTGTCTTATTTGTTGGATTTTCGCTTGTATCAACCCAGAAAATTAGTGCTAATCTTCATGTTTTCCCCTGTTAGTTATAATGGTCATCATACGTACAATGCTTTCTATTTCGATACTGAGTGTGTACGCTTTATATCAAAATCAGATTTCAACAATGATTTTTAAAGGCACATAAAATTGTTCTACTGAAAATTACAAATTACTCTGTTGACGATAGTTAAAATCATTATAACCATTGGTATAATTTTCTACATGACCAATACAAATATGGGAAGTATTTGACTGATAACTATATGGGTGGTATGAAAATAATAAATATCCGGTCAGCTTTCCGGTAAATCCGAATAGTAATTTGCCGAAATGGTGCCAAGTGTGCTAGGTTTGGTAAAGTTATTAAGTTCATCTAACATATTATTTAGATCGTTTCGGTCATCTTTTATTTCAGACGAAAAGACAAAGCAAAGAGGCTCGATCCTTCAGTTTCAAGTGCTTACTTAGAAAACAGTGTTGAAAACAATGAATATGCCGAGATAGGATTTGTTCCGGACCTCCCGGTAGCAGAACCCACTTATGACCCAGTATATGAACCAAAGCACAAACACACGAATCGAGACAAATTGTCCTTTGAAGGACATACCTACCAAAACACCGGTACTGGAACAAGAATCAATACAAGAAAAGGGCCGCTTGCAACATTAAAATCTCATACAGATAGACTTATTTCATTTTTCAAAAAACAGACTGAAAACGATTTCCCACCAGTGAAAAGTCGGGAAAGCGATGCATCGGCTGGATCGTATGACCATCTTAGGCCCGAGTCTACTAATACTAATGTTACAGTAGAAATTACCCCACCAACTTCTGAAAGTGTTAACCGATATTCCCATACCAATGATGTCACGGTGAATACAATCGCAACAAATAAAGACAAAAGTGTTGATAAAAAAGGTAAATGTATACCCAATCCGTCGACAATATCCCCAAAGCGCCCTGTTACAGAAGAGCAAAGCATTAATGCAGTGCATATAGGGGATGCATACATAGAATTTCAGTTCGGTGCTGAAGATCATCCAAACGTTTTAAAAGGACACCATGATGACAACGCTTTCGTACCACCTGTGCCACCAAACAGACCACCGCCATCACCTAGATTAGTGGCTAACATGAAACTTGCACATATCAACCAGGTCACAGAAAACCCACATGAAACAAAATTAAAAACACCAAATTTTCTGTCTCCTCAGAACAAATCAGGAGAATCACAGCCTACTTATGATTATGCCACACAGAATGTGCATTCTCGGAGTGCATCAAATGCTTCACAGTCCGACGTGTCTTCGGAACACTCGTATAAGATTCTAGAACCACAGCAACAAGTCTATGACTACGCTGACGTTAGTGACAGTGAGTTAGCAAACGCTATCGTGGACCAGCCGGGTGGTGTGTATGAAGACGTAGACAAGGATCGGGGGACTTTAAGTGTTCGGAAGCACAAAAGTTCCACGGAGGCCCAGTATTCCTCCGATGGGTACCTCGCTCCCATCACCAATAGACGTGCTGCTTCGTCACCAGGGCTCTCGGAAGCGTCTGCAAGTCAACCGGACACAAATCCCACGAATACCGATAAACCAAAGGAAGCCTCAAAGACAAGTCTACTGAAAAGGGAGATGCAAGACAAGTTTAAACCTAAGACTAAAAATATCAATTCAAATAAAGAAGAAAATAGCATGCTTTCAAATGACGAAAGAATTAATTCTAAAGGAAACGATGTTGTTAAATGTGATAATGTGAAAACCAAAGACTATCAAGATGCAAAAGACGTAAAAGGTGTTATGAAGATGGCACAGATGTTTGAAAGCAAGGGGAGTGATAGCGATACATCCCAGCAGAATTCCCCTAGAAACGTGAATAGAACGTCTTCAGATGCATAGGCCAATATAATTTAAGAATCGTTTATTTATTAAGCAGAAATCACTGTGTTAAACCAGAAAGACATGTGAATGCTATCGTATATGGCGCAGTATAAGGCTCAAAAGAAAATGGAGGTGCATCTAGAAATAAAGTTACCGGTATAACCCGTACTTATACGTCAAATGTAAAGAATGATACGACGGACAAATAAAAATGATGTTGCACTGATAAAATACCCGTGCACCGCCATTTAAAATACCGTTGTACCTCCATTTGTATACGTCCATCGTGTAATTTATTCAATTCCTGTAAATATCCTGTGCACCGCTGAATTTTGCTATGCAAGTATAAAATTTAAGTTGGACGTATAATTTTATAGGTGCATCGAAAATTAACGTGTGCACCTATATTTTCTTAACATAGATACGCCATTAGTTTATTGTCTTTTCTTCAAATTTATTTGTCAAACATATTAAATTATACGTGGAACGCATGCAGTTAGAATTGCACCGGAATCGGATGCCTTTTTCGTGCCACAGTCGCAGGCTCGTAATTGGTTAGCACACCAATTGTTAAGAAATTCAATACAGAATGATGTATGCAATTTTAAAGGATGGATTTAAACCCGGAGCTATTCACTTATATAGAGTGTTGTCATAAAAATAATTTTGATGGTCTTATTTGAATTTTACGAATACTAAATGGTCTGTGTTGCTGACTTTGTATGAAACATGTATATGTTATTCAAAATAATATCTTATTTATATTATTTGCTTCCTTTTGTTTATGTTGCTTTGAGGTCATTATGGTTAATCTGTACATTTATAAGCCATCTCTTATATTTTAATCTTTGACTAGGCTGTGGTGTTTAATGGGTTTCCATCATTAGAATAACCAGTCTCAGTTACCACAAGATTTCAGTTGACTTTTGGAATCTGCTTTGAGAATTTTGATTATATTTTTATACGAATATGCTTACAGGGCATCGCACTTACAAGAATAAGAATTCATAGCTACTTATGACTGGTGAGAAGACAGAGACAAACATGACCTTCTAGATTTTATTGATGTGTTGGCATGTTTATTTATTTATTATGGACAGGTGCAGTATACTTGGGTGGCGTTGAATATCACTTCGTCATAGTGGTTGCAGATACCAGGGCAGCAGTACCTCTCACCATTGATCATGGTCAGCTGCACCGTGCAGTGGCTGCAGTACTTTCCCGACAGACACGGCTTCCCTGAAATATACAGTTACATGTTTATCTATGGAGTCTTTAATGTCTATTGTAAGATAACATAAAAACGAATCGAGAAAATAAATAACCTTAAATCATAAATTCGGACTGAGTTATGCTCTTGACATCACAGAAAGTAAAAATATAAACAAAACAAAAACAGAATCGGAAAATCAGAAAACAAATGAACGTGTTGTTTACATGTAATTCATTCAGTCCTTGGCTAACACAATGGTCAGTATAAGTCGATTCTCAAATATTCATAGAAGTATGTTACATTACTCATAAAATACTTGTTTTTTAATATTTCGGCGTTTTTAAAGGTCGTTTCCATATCCCAGCCAGTAAAGCTTCGATTAGCGTTCTACATGTAATTAATAATTCCTGCAATTTACGTTTTTGCCTCGGACGTTCTTTGTGACAAACAGAATTTATATCCTCAGATCCCCTGAACTAATTCTTTTCTCGATATTTACGCCCATTGTGTTCTCGGTAAGGACAAACGCATTCTTTTATCTGGGTTTCAATCTACGGTGATGATGGAATGGTTTTAATCTAAAATACCGCATAGAAGGTTCCATGTTTACCGTCATATGCTCACCATCGTTTGGGATGGAAAAATGGTACTGTTTACATGTACTTGTGTAAATATTTAGTTGCTCTCCACCTGGAGCTGGGCGGTATGGGCGGTAATATGCATTTCCATTTCTACCTATGAACGTGCCCAATCAAACCGAGCCTCGTATTTCCGTATTTGTCTTGTTCGGTGGATTTCAAAGATCCCTTATCATCTATTCTACCAGCTGCTGTAAGTAAAATACGCAATTCTTGCGAACTTCTACAGAACAGTAGACGAAAACAACGAGCTTAGAGAGATCGTTTTGCAAAAAAAAAATATGCCATACCCAGAACAAATCTTTTTTCACCTTCCAGGGACCTTGAGTCGCATTGGTAAAGTAACGTCGCCGTCGCAACTACTACCAAGATGATAGCGGCAGGTATTTCCATCTGTAAAGTAAACCATTTGAGATTTTCACTTCTGTTCTTTGAAAAAAAACACAAATACAGATAAATATGGAATTTCATTTCCTTTCTTCTTTTTATATAAAAACACATAGATCATGTTTGGATTGTTTAGGCATCAGTAACTAACCAATCAGCTTACTTATCTAGCTGTTACACAATAACTTAAATATATCCATTATACATTAGAATTGCGTTAAGTTGCTTAAAAGAACTGTAAATACCAATGTTCTTAAAGTTTAACACACTTTAGACGAATATACACTGTATATTGCATCTTTATCTAAGTCTCAGCCGAAAGACACATGAACAGTGAAAAGTGTTGTTTATTAGTTTAAGAAATTTACAAAGGAATAATTCAGACCGTCATACTTGTCCAGTTGAAATTATCTTTAAATGTTTTCCTTCTACCAGTATCATGAAATGTTCCGACGACTACTCCCGTAAAATCTCAGACATGATTATAAAGTCTGCAACTTTTTTTTGCTGGCACCACAATACCGTTCACTATAACTTGCTGGTGGCTCTTTAAATTATACAATATAAGAAATACAGGAATCAAACATTTGCAACTTGGGGGTTTAAACACACTATGGGTTGCACCTACTGCTTTGGTCTCAACAGGTTATCATAAGAATTACATGTTCCCTTGGTGAAATAATTCAAACAGACACATCCAAAAGTGTGACCTACAACACGCAAATTGCTCATTTCCGTCTTTAATTTCAGCTCTTCAATTTAATGACAACTCTACGCAATAGGTTCATTCCAATGCGTGGTTAAACTGTTCCACATTAATCCGTTTGTGAAATGCAACAATTACAACTTATTGCGAAGTTTGCGGAATTTTATTTACAATCACAGTCAACGCATCGTACGGTATTCATGTCCTTATCATGAATGTCAGTTTTTGGTGTCAAAATGTTTACAATGCATGATCGTCAGGCCATGTACTTAAACCAAAGTCTGTCACATAAATGTTTCTATCTATTTTGTCTGTGTGTCTTATCAAAAATAAAGGCCGAGTCGGTGCATTTGGAGAGTCTCTGTGGCCTAGTGGATAACGGACACAACTCTCGCTACTGTGAGTTCACATAACATTTGAGAAAATTATCTCTAGTCGGCTTATCAGTTAACATCTTTCAAGGATGTCGAGCACTACTGTATTAGTATTGAGCAGCGCTCAGACCATGGCTTGGCGGCGTGAACAGTTATATTCATTTCCATATATACCCATGAACAGGCTCAATTTAATGGAGCCTTCGACATTTTGATATTTGCCGTGTTTGGCTTTCAAAACTATTTTTTCATCTATTTGAATACATGTATCGCTGTAGCGTTGTTTGTGTCGTGTGGCGCCTATAAAAGTCGCCATGTATATTCAATCAGTGCTGTTAGCAATTACCATTTGTGGAGGTCGTTGAGCAAGATACATTGATTTAAGCATTTCGTAGCCCAACACTTTTGGAAAAGAGTTTATATAAAAAATGAATGTATAAGTACGTAACTCTTTACGTACAAACTTTATTATAGCTCATAGTGCCCGAAAGATCAAAAAGTGGTAGATACGTATAACGATGTAGTTAAGGTCTAGGGTACAAAACAGAATTAGTAATTCTAAAAAATTGATTAAGATTTCTCTCCCTTTATTTAAGTACGTTCTACGTGTATTCATTTTGTTTGTGTTTGCTGGTTTATACTTTTACTATGATCGGCACGTGTACTGCAAATTTGACACACACTAGATGAAATGTGTTGCACCTCGTTGTTGATAAATGTTTAAATGAAGCCTGTGGAAATATACCAACACATTTGCATTCGCTTCTTTAAGGCATTTCTTCGTTCGTCATTAATTTTTCATAGACCAAAGAGAAAAACATCAAAATCGCTCTAACGGCAAAATACAGCTCAATAAAACTTCGAACAATTGCAAAAGTGGTCATTTTTCATGTTTAACATGCGAGTATCTGTATTGCAATATGATCACGTTTTTGGCCGAGCTGTAACAGACAAAGTTATTTCTCCTTAATGTTAGTTCGCATTTGGTTCTACCAAGAAATATAATTTTGCCGATTTAGACCGAAGGATACTCTTTCCCTGTAAGTAGTTTGAAAGAGATTGTGTTATAATAGAATTTGTTTTCACCAGGGTTGAATTCAATGCTGACAACCAGATATTAACGTCAATAATTAGGTAGACGCTCAGAATTGTATTTACATCAAATAACGGAAATAGACAGACATGGCCGAAGTTTCGTTGGACCAATCAAATTAAAGTTCAGGTGCAGGTCAGCAACCAGGTATAAATGGCAAAGTCCTTGGACTTTTAGTTATCCTCGCCCGACAATCCAGAGCGTGCACGTCGCGAGCGGGCCGGAAGTCATCAACAGACATTGTCTGTCGACATCGTCGAGAAGGGGAGCACTCTAAGCATTTCTACCATCGGGACCTGAACCGACGATGTTTGACGAAGTGTGTTGATGGCTTCGCTAATACTGGTGAGCACCGTCTTCCCCCGGATCGACCGCCTTTGGACGCTGTGGAAGTCTACTGAGAGAGAGCACTGAGGATCCAAAATCTTCGGATGTCACATCAACTATTGATCCAGTCCACTAAATCGCAGTAGGCGGAAGCAGAATAAATAAGACGGCCGGGACGCCTGCAGGGTGGTGGCAGCACAATGCGGATGGAGATACGGGGGGTGTGGCCCTAATGAATATGGTGTCCTTGGTCGGCGGTACTGGGTACACTCAATGTGCCTGTTAAATCGACCAGGGGTTCAGGGACGTCGGAGGAGTTGCTTGGTTTTGACGGCTACAGAGCGAGAAAGGAAAGGTCTATAACTTTAAAGCTACAAAACCAATTCGTGCGTTTTCTGCGAAAGCATTGCTTTTAGGAGAGGGTACATGTTTGTTCGCATAAATACCGTGTGCAGTCTGGAGATTAAGATTAATGAACGACGCATACAGTTCATAGAAGTTTCCATCAGATGTGGTAAGTTGGATGAAAGAGGCTAACTGTTGTTGAACAACGTTTTTATAGCTGAGCGTTTAAACGCCATATACAGTTTAAAGAAGTGGCAATCAACTGCATTTAGTTGGATGAAAGAAGCAACCTATTATATATACACTGTATCCAGAGGTTATATTAGTTTATTGTCGCTCAAGTAGAGTGGTCATTTGTGGCCATCTGTTATTTAAATAAGAAATTTAGAGCTGACGCTCATATTGGTTAATTATTGTTGATAAAACATTTTCATATAATGATTTGACCTATCATTTGTCTTTTATCAGTTGGTCAAAGGAGACCACAAGAAATTTTTTTATAGTCAGCTCTACGTTTAAAATGCATTGTCTAGTGTTATGTAGTGTACAAGTCAGCCGCTCGGTAACACATTACACTTTAACTTGATTAGGATTATTGGGCGGACATAATACATCAATATTTTCACAAAAAGTGAAATATGCATATTAGAAATAGCCACACTCATAAAGCACAGTCCCCACACAGCCAACAAGCAGAGAGGATAAAACACAGTCCCCACACAGCCAACAAGCAGAGAGGATAAAACACAGTCCCCACACAGCCAACAAGCAGAGAGGATAAAACACAGTCCCCACACAGCCAACAAGCAGAGAGGAAAATAGAGCACGGGTTTATAAAATGATCAAAATCAAATAAGAACACCACGAAAATCAACGAAAATGAGAACCTGAGGGGTTACCGGTTTGGAATGGTCAATTGCAGAACGATTTGATACTGGAGAGGACTGGGTTAAACCTCGAACCTTCCCCAACATAAACAAACAAGTACGCGTTGTCCTGGTGAGTTAGAACAAACTGACTCATCAACTCGATGGTGTTGCATGCAAAAGCACACACACGTTAAATAACATTTATAACTCATGGCATAGTCAAGAGAAAATGGTAGGTTTTCAGTGAACTTTCTTTGACCAGAGCACCTGAAATTAAATCAGCGAGAACACATGGTGGAAATAAATATATTGAGCTCCTGTACAAAGTAATGTTAGCTGACTTAATTTGTATTAGTCGAGTACTCTCTCTCCTCTTGTTTAGTATCGCCATTTTACACGTGTTTACTAAAAGAGACTTATGAACTTATCATCGTCGTTTGTCTGATGTATATTCCTTCCCGACGGAGCTTTTGAAGATTTCCACAGAAACCCTCAAAACTATTAAATCCATACCACCGTCGTTTAAACAAAGAGGTAATCAAATAAATAATGGTAGAAATAGATAAAAAGGGAACTTTGAAAGCCATCGAACACGACAAGTATGAAAATATTGCAGGCTCGGTTTGATTGAGCCTGTTCATGGACAGTAATGGAAATGCATGTTACTGCCCACGCCGCCTAGCCCCAAAATATGTTGCTGGTGCAGCAGTAATTTCAAACCGCAGTTGTATTTTTGAATTAAACTTGAGAAACTTGGTACCGCAACCCATGTTGTGCAAATATTACGTTCATTGAAATCTCTAACATGATTTAAAGCTCTAGAAATTGAACAAGCTGTGATTCATTCTCTGAAATAGAAAAAAAAAATGACCAAAGATAAAAAACTTTTGCTTATATTTTTTATGTGTTTGTTTTATTAAGCTGGAGTTCATTATTGCATATTTTGCTGACAAAAATTGGAAATTGTTATTATCTATATTTAATGAATCGCCAAGGTAGCACGGGGTATTGTTAAAGGCTATAATTATGCCATCTTGATGTTCAGAAGAAAGAGATCATCAAATCTCTTTCACAGTAGTACAAGAAACAGAACAACAGCAAATGATGCACAATTAGTCCCTATGGGATGCCTGTTACTTGTTAATTAATAGAGATACCAAATCTAACATAAATATATCTCAATCAGGCCGTGCAAAGCAGCTTATATTTTGTTAGGAATGCGCTCAAAATGCATAAGAAGATTTTCCTAATTTGCACATATGTCACTTCTTTGTCATGTCTAACCTAATGTTCCCTTGAGTGAATTTTGGCTATCCTGTGGTATATTTGAAATATGACGATAGTTAAACTTAAACATTTTGGCATGCATTTTCATGGCATACTGTCTCCGAAAATATGGGTCTGTAATAAACAAGAACTCAATGAACGGAAGCAAACATCAAATACAGTTAATATGTTCATAGATTATGCGTGTTTTATGAAAATAACTCATTAAAGATCTATGTTCAGCATCATATGCACGTCATCGTTTGGATCAACATTTGTAATGTATACTTGTGTAAATAATGGATTTTGTTAAATCCGTGGTTATACGGCACCAACAATGATAAGCAATTCCATTTCTTCCCACATTGTAGCATGCTCATTCTTATGAAATTTCATGTAGAACATTGACATTGTTGGGCTGGCTTTAAAAATACGTTCTTTTTTATGTTTTTCGAATTCTTGAAGATGACAATAAGACGAATTGGAAATGGAAATAGAAAGGTATCGGGTTGTAAGGGCAACACAACCTGACTTAAAGTGTGAGGAAGAGGAATTCATCCACTCTTAAAAGAAATTAAAACAGACAGAACCGTTGCGATGAAACAATTGTTGGTCATTAAAATAAGTAATAAAAGAACATGCCATAAAGTATGTGATACTTTACATTCACATTTCATTTCAAGTTGTCAAAAGCCCAAACGACAAAAACACTACCCGCAAATGTCACGGGATCGGGTTTTATTTTTATTTTGTAAAATTGTTAACTTTACATGTATCTCGCAAAGTATCATTACAAGTGTATACTAAAGTCGAGTTTTTGGAAGATTACGCTCCCTTTATTCGCGTTTATTTACATGTTAAGGAGTCCTTATTGGTTAGACTACAGTAATTCATTTCCAATAGACTCCCAGTATAGCTTCATCCCCTATTTTGAATTAGCTATTGGGTCAAGGCCTTTTTGCGCCACTTTCAGTTTCACTTTGTCCAAAATAATACCCATTTTTAAAGATAAAAATTTTCATACACTCAAAATAAAAATGCAAATGTTTTTTTTCAACTTCTCCTATACACTGTGCATTTTCACATAGCTATTTAATATTTTTTTATTCTGCTTTTGCATTTTCAACCAATCACAGAATTACTTTATCTAATGGTCCGCACAAACCCTAGACAAAACTGACTGGTTCCCGAGCCACCTGAATTACTGTAGTGTAACCTAAAGATGCATGGCTTACTTGTTATAATGACTTTATTCTGTTTTATCCAAATAGATAAATTATTCTGAACACTAAAACCACTTTTTTGTCTTTCATTATCCCTTACTTTACCCACACACTGAAATCAATTGCAAGCTGATAAGCCCAATTTCCTGCAATACATTTCCTGTGATTTTAGTTATGAAAAGTAGTACACAAAATTCAGGAAAATTATATTTTTCATACAAATGCTATATTACTTCTACAATGAAGATGTCAACATGTGTGTCACATAATGCATCAACATTTTTTTGCTTGGCCTTAATAGTCTTTAACACAGAGCTAATTTTGTTTCCCCACCCCCTCTTCAAAATCAAGAATTTTCAACATTTTTCCTGTTTTCCTGATCCTGTAGTACTGCCTTAAGTTATTATCCAACTGAATATGACTTCAAGATTACATGTAAACACAATTATATGTGAAAAGAATACTGTTTAAGTCTAAATCAGCAACACAAGATGACAGTCCTAGCAAATATGGAGAGCTTGACCAAGGAAAAACAGGCTAAAATTTACCTATAGGGCACTTTTGGCACCTCAATTTGCATATTTTATGATCCTAAAATGTCAAAAGATATGCAATTTAGCATAAATTATGTAAAATATGTGCTGAAAATAAGGAAATCTCCAACCACAGGCACAGCCATTTGCTTATAATCACACTACTGTCTACAAAATCCTTCAGGAATGAGCTTTATTTGAGTCATCCTTGACTCAAAATCTTATACTGTACCCATTATTGCTTAATAACCCTGTTAAAATGCCATTTATGTCTAGAAATAAAATAAAATACTTAATAAAAAGGGCATTTTTCAGTGCAAAGTAGTCAAAAAACTTCTGAGAGCTGTCTGAATATCCACTGATAACTATTCATTGTAAAGGGAGGTAATTCATAAAAACTGAAATGCCATATTTTACAGGGTCTAGCAGTGATTTACAAGGTTTTGATTATTTTGACTTGAGATTTTTGTTTAAAATGATGATTTGTAACTAAAATGATCCAATTTGTTTATCAGTTAGACAGTTTTTGACCTCTAGATTCACATTTTCTTGCAAGGTTTTTGTAATTCCTAATTCTGAAACACAACTCTTAAGTTCCATAAGGCCATAGTGAACCCATCAGCAGCATTATGCTTAATGAACTGGCTTTTTCATAGGCACTGCAGTATTATGTATGTGAATAAGGCAGATTTTCATGCTTAAAAAGATATAAGCTACATCAAAATGTGCATCTTAAATGGCAATAATGGCAAAAATTCCATACTTCTTTACTAACCGCTAAATGGTGAACTTCAGCCGACAACCTACTTTCAGCGAAGACCGCCAATGTTACGCAGGAAAAGAAACATACATATGAATACGCGACATATTTCTATGCACAAATATTCCATGTCCAAGCTGTTATTGAAATATAAGAAAATAAAACTGCTTCTCTGAAATGCTACCAACACCTCTCATTGGATGAATATGCAAACTGTACCTATTTCAGTATCCCATTGCCAAAATCAAGACTTCTGACAATTATTTACCTATGTGATTCCATAAAATTGTTCAGAAACACTCCAAATTTGTCTTGAAACTGACTACATACCAACTGATGGCAATATCTATTTCAAATTTGGCATCTTAAGAAGACAGTCCATTATTTCAGTTTTATATTTAGGTAAGACTACAGTAATTCATTTCCCATAGACTCCCAGTATAGCTTCATCTCCTATTCTGAATTAGCTATTGGGTCAAGGCCTTAAAATCTTACTTTTGCAAATAAAACTAAACTAGAGACATCATAAAAACACAACAAAAATATAGCGTAACCAGTAAACTTTTTCGCGACATGCACTGGAATACCACCACCCTCAGATTTGCGCCACTTTCAGTTTCACTTTGTCCAAAATAATACCAATTTTTAAAGATACAAATTTTCATACACTCAAAATAAAAATGCAAATGTTTTGTTTCAACTTCTCCTATACACTGTGCATTTTCACAAAGCTATTTAATATTTTTTTATTCTGCTTTTGCATTTTAAACCAATCACAGAATTACTTTATCCAATGGTCCGCACAAACCCTAGACAAAACTGACTGGTTCCCGGGCCACCTGAATTACTGTAGTGTAACCTATTTCATAAACAGTTGTAAGGGTCTTGTTTTCATCGTAAAGTAATAAAAGCAATGCTATGCCCTTAAATTGCTTTTCTGGTGGTAAAATTATCTTTAAATTGGCAAGTTTTTACACCTGTCAACGGATAAAAATATATTGTAAGTGTGTAAGTTTTGTTCTGAAAGTCACTTTCACCTTTGATAATCTGGTATGAAATTTCTATTTCCATTAACATTTTCAATAACTTGAGTTTAGTTAAAAAAAAAGTACAAACAACTTTTATTGACAATAATTTATTAATGTTTACATGTATATACATCGACTGATAACTGCTCCATGATTAAAGAATGCTTTTGGTTATTGTTTTTGTAAGTAGGTGTACAATGTAACGTTTTTTTTACTTGTATCATTTCTATACCTTACGTTTTTGACTTCTTAGATTACTGCTCAGTTAACACGTGTGATTTTGTGTTGTTGATTTTTATAAGAAATAAGATTTGTATAATTGTTGTATTACTATGTACAAAACTTAACTATCTGAAAAAAAAAAGAATTTATAATAATAATAATAATAATTATTATTATTATTATTATTATTATTATTATTATTATTATTATTATCATCATATTATTATTACTTTGTCTCAGAGATTTTATGGCTGTTTACGATTTTATGGTTTACTTGTCCAAATAAAAAATCACTCTCAGGCTGATATTTTCAAATTTTGAACAGATAGACACCTTAACTATTCTCATAGTATTTGGCGATTTCTGGATTATCAGTATCTGTAGGGTTTTTAAATAATCTTAGCGAAACACGTGTATTCATCATTAATATATTCAAATTTTTATCGACAATAAATTCCACAATTATTTGCTTTGGCATCTGCTTTACTTTGGCAAATGTAGGGACCCACTTTAAAGGTTACGTCAGCGAACGTATGTTAAGAATTTAAAGCCTCATTCATCAATAACATAAAAACCAGGCTGTCTCAAGTTGAGTCCCGCTCACAAAAGACTTATATTGACACTTTCAAATGCTTTCTGCAGATCCATAGATTTATCAAATATCTTTTGTGCGTAAGACAGTCGCCTAATCGAGGGAAAGTATTTGCACAGAGATAGGGAGAGCGCTGGTTAAATCCGCGCTATTATACACCAGTTACTGGTATTAGAGGTATTTGTTAAATGATAAAGTAATGGTTGCAACACAAAATGTAGGCTCAGCATTCTAATCTAACGGTATTCTATATATGGCCGTCTCAGATTACAAGGTCTTAGCAATTCCAAAAGTGCTAATATAGCGTAAAATTTGGAAAATAGTTTCGAGATGTTTAGCGAACCTGAATTTGGTATGTAAGAACTGTTTTCTTGTTTTGAAGTTTTCCTTTAAAACTGTAAATCGCGCATAACTTCAAGAAAGAGTTACCGGTATGTCCTGGTATATTATCAGCTGATTCGGACTTCGATACAATCGCTGCATACGCAAGTAAATATTGTCGAACATATAATGATTACTGTTTTATTCTTTGTACACAATAAATGGTAACAATTATTTTCATTATAGTAAAACTATGAATTTTAATATTTATGTATTAAGCTAAATTTTTTTGTTCTTTTTACTTTACTGGGTTGTAAAATAGATAAAAATGTTGTACATTTTCATACGCTTAGGTTGTAAACAAATACTTATCAATAAGTTATTTATTAATATCAAATGTTTAGATTACAGAATTTAAAGGTGTTAATATAAAAATGGTTTGAAGCAAATTCTACGGGTAACATCAAATGATACACTTTCTAAGCGAGTGGATAGTGACACTGTTAGATTAAAGTTTTGACGTAACCTAAATTTGCATAAAACCGGGAAACTTCTTGAACCAGATTGTTTAGTCTAAAACTACCAATCAGGAACCAGGATAATGTCTGAAACCCCTAAACCGGAACCAGTGTTAATGCCTTAAACTCCCACATAAAACAGTGTTAATGTCTAAAATTCAAGACAGAAACAGGGTTTTTATCTGAAACGACTGTCGGAAACCGGATTAATGTCTGAATCTCCCAGTGGTTGTTTTTCTTTTCTTAAAAAAGTTACAGTGCTGTTAAGCAAATAAATTATTCATACCCTTTAAACCTCAAACATTTTATACTGCAAAGCAATTCGGTTTGGATCAAATATTGGTATCAAAAACAACGCTATGAACACATTATTTTATTATACCTTTATAGCTTGATCAATGAACATTGAAAATATTAAATGCACCTAGGTGCCTTAATAAAAAATACAAATACGATAGTTATGCAATATACGGACATGTTTGATGGGTGAGCACGCATTCCTTCTTGTTGACGTAATGACACATACCTTAAAGTCTCATCAAACGTATCTTTTTTTCTAATTTGTTGAAAAATATGCAAGTGATGCAAAAGTTTTATCAAACCACGAAATCGACTCATTAAATTGATCATCAAGTGACGAATCCGACATGATGTATGTTGTTCGTTCCCCCTTGCGTTGTTTTTCTTTTTCAACGCCTTGTTGTTTTGATCTGAGTGTGCGTTCAGTAATTACCTAAAAGCTCCGTCAATAGCTAGACTAAGTGTAACCAGCGTCTGGAAAGCTCAATCATACTTCTCTTTACATTGAAAATATTAAATGCACCCACAGGGGGTCCAACGTATTTGTTTTTTTTCGGAAAAGTAAGTGAGCGACATGTTCTCTGCGGAACAAAATGGCGGAAAATTGTGTGATTTGGTGCATTTCAGGAGATATTTTGACCTGGTAAGTAGATTTATATCAATGTTATCGTAATATAAATACGCCTACCCGGAGGCCAGATGTGTAAGCTCCACTCGGTTTTTTTAACTTATGTTTCTAGAGGCCTAAACAAAAAAGTTATTGAATGTATAAACTGAAAGATTGTTTGTTTACAAAGTGAAAATAGAAAATTTTGTGACTTAAAACTGTGTTTTTAGTCAAAATATAACGTTCTTGGACCTATTTTAGCGAAATTATTATCGAGTTTTTGGATATATTTCTTCACGGCGGCTTTTGCACTTTACATGGGTACTTTATGGCCAATTTTTTTATGTTCAAACATCTTTAATGTTTGGCGTGGAAGTGGTAAGCATGTTTTTGTTCGGTGCAGAATCTGAATAACGCTCATACGCGTTTATATAAGTGAAAGTAACTACACTAGCTGACAAATGTTTAAAATCAAACCAAAAGCCAATATTTTACCCAAACACACGGATGTTCCTTTATATCTTTGCCCGAAAATGGCTTTACCGAAACAAGAACTTAAATCTATACCCCGATATAAATGTCTTACCAGTCCAGTCTCTTTTCTTATTTTAGGTGGAATAATAAGTTGTATCTAGGGTTGCACCTGTAGAACCGCAAGTTGATGCGGGATGGGTAAACGTCATTTAAGGAATGATTCTTATTTTGGTGCGGTTCATGTAAATTTGCCAGCTCTCGCGTGTACGTCCAATCTGCATGAACCGCACCAAAACAAGAATCATTACTTATATTTACATTTTATTCATTTTTTTCTTTAAATAAACCTAAGTCGAACGCTTTCAAAAATTAGTATTAAGTGAAAAGGGTGAGTAATACGTGGGAGTTTTCAATAGGAACAGCCATGACGTTACTGACGTCATTACGGGTCATGCGATTCATGCAAAATGAACCGAATTTTTTTAAACGAAGAAATCAATAGGAATGTTAATATTTCACTATGCCCCGTATGACGCTCAAGTCTGATTCCCAGGGCTCTTAACTTATTAAGGGTAGCACGCTTTTGTAGCCTCCTTCAGTAAGCAAAATTACTTCCATAATCGTTTTTATTTAAAAAAAAAGATGCTTTCCTTTTTACGTACACAAATCTCTAAATATTGTAAATATGACACAGAATATACCCAAACAACAATACCGAGCATAGCATTTTGTTATAAGGGTATTCCGAGAATTTTTGACAGGATTAAAAGTATCTTGCACATGAGTGTGAGGTGAAGATGGAAAAATCTGTCACCGAAGGGGAACTGTTTTGCGGGAACGAGGCTCTGTCGAGTTCCCGCCAAAACTGTTCACCCGAGGTGACAGATTTTTCTATCTTTACCGAATGTCCAATGCAATATACTTTTTCTTGCATACCTTTTACTGTTCATTTGTGTATATGTATACAAAATAAATTTTGTTTCCTTACGCTGAAATATTGACGTAAACGTAAATCTTATTTTTAATGACGTCACTAACTTGAATAAATTACGTCAGATACTTGAAGACTGTAAACTGTAAACTCGCTTCTCGCCAAAAGACAATGGCACTTGACTGTGTATTCGGCGAGCAAATGCCATGTGGTCGTAATTAAGGTGTTAAAATAAGTGGCAACTGGGTATATAAGACTGTAGAAAGTGGTCGCATTATGGAATATGGAATAGCGGGGTGGTCGTATAATCGATGCGAGCGACCATTGAATTACATAGGAAAAATCTGTTCTTTCAAAAAGTGCCCGTAACAGCGGGATGGTCTTGACATTGAGGTGGTCACAAGGCGGGAGTTTACTTATCAAGAGGTAGAATAATATACAAGTATAATATGTGGTAGATAATTTTGCATAACAAATACGCGATATGTTCGTATTTGGGTAACAAATCGGCTTTTATTTTGATTATTAACATTTGTTATCAGCTCGTGTCTTACTTTCACTTATATTAACGCATACGAGTGTGTTATTCAGATTCTGCACCGAACAAAAACATGCTTACCACTTCCACGCAAAACATTAAAGGTGTTTGAACATAAAAAAATTGGCCATAAAGTACCCATGTAAAGTGCAAAAGCCGCCGTGAAGAAATATATGCAAAAACTCGATAATAGTTTCGCTAAAATAGGTCCAAGAACGTTATATTTTGACTAAAAACACAGTTTTAAGTCACAAAATTTTCTATTTTCACTTTGTAAACAAACAATCTTTAAGTTTATACATTCAATAACTTTTTTGTTTAGGCCTCTAGAAACATAAGTTAAAAAACCGAGTGGAGCTTACACATCTGGCCTCCGGGTAGGCGTATTTATATTACGATAACATTGATATAAATCTACTTACCAGGTCAAAATATCTCCTGAAATGCACCAAATCACACAATTTTCCGCCATTTTGTTCCGCAGAGAACATGTCGCTCACTTACTTTTCCGAAAAAACCAAATACGTTGGACCCCCTGACCCAGTTAGATGGTTCTAATTCAATCAAGTTTTTCTCAGGTTTTCTGTTTACCTATTTTATAGTATCATTTCAGTTCATGTGCTGATCTCTGTTTATGGAACTCTCATCTGTTTTCTTGATTCTTGTAGGACTGTATTTTAAAGGAATTGCTCGTATATGCGAGTTAGCAAAGCATGAGTCCGACACTAGCATTAACAAGAACAACGTTTGACATCAAACTAAAGATTCACGTCTGACGATACTCACTATTAACTTTTATTTTACATACATTTACATTTATAACCACATTATAACAGCATAACTTTTCTACCTCATAAGTAGATTCATATTAGGCGGTTTGACAATTCTATGTTTAAGAACAATAACTAAACCGTTTATACTATAGCGAGTGTGTCTTATATACTGAATACATATGCATGAAAACAATGGTGTAAGTACCACAGCAGGCACGTAGTGACAATGTAAGTGACATTGTAGCGCCTGCTGGCAAACTTCATGACATTTAGCCTTTAGCTTACAGTACACTCCAAAGATACAAGCATAATTTCTTCATCATCCGAATGAAGACCTGATGACCCCTAGAAATTACCGGTTCAAGTTTCACAACACATCCTATTGTTGGTTTCATATAACATATTAATCTGGTTCAACTCGTATCTTAGAATATAAAATTTACCGCGTTAGAATTTATTTCCCATATTTTAGATCTTTGAAACCGTATAATAATGATACAGGGTTTAATTCCGTGTAGCCTTTGGGGTCATACACGAACTAAGGGAATTCTTTGTACCTTCAAAAGCAGCTAGCGAGTACAAATTACACGAGAGTTTAACGACGTGAACCTATAATTTAATGACTTTCAACAAAGATATCAACGATATTATTTCAGATTAAACTTCAATTTGAAAATGATACGGATTTTGATATTTTTAAAAGTTTCTTTCATAGCGCTGCTTCAAACAAACCATATGGTTTTACTTTGTATTCACAGACTGCTTCTAATATGTTAACATCAGCACACAAGGATAGTTAAAATGGTGCGTTATTTAAATGGTTAAAGTAACTGACTGATGTTAGCATCCTACAAAAATATGTTCAAATTGTTTAAATGTCATTTTGTTCAAAATCAGAATAAATCAACGACGTATTGAATATTGCCAATTTTCAGGGTTATTGAATTCAGATTATATCATCAAACACACCTCTGCTTACCGCTCCACATACTACAATTTGCGGTAATGAAAGTGATCTTTGTGAGGATCTTCCGACTTAAATTGAAATTAATGATTCATTTTACTTGCATTTAAATCTACAAATGTGTTTTATCTTTAGATGTCATCGATTTTAGACACTACTACTAAGGGACAGAAGATCCGTTTAAAGGTTTTACAGATATTTATCTTGACGTTATTTTGATCCGCAGGTTAATTCTAAACCTTATCTTAAACATACAATAAGACGGGATCACGCAACCATAATAACATTTCCATATAAGCGTTTAATAAAAATGCGAATTTACAAAATTTCCATATTTTGTTTAAACAAGCAATTTGTGATAATAGATGAAAAGGTTACTTTTAAAGCTACCGAACACGACAATTACTACAATAATAAGTAGCTCGGGTCATTTAACCTTTCCATGCTTATTGTTCATTTTGATATTTACACAAGAATACAGAGCGCATTTTGATAACGGAAACTTAGCTGTAGTGTTTCTACTATTGTTGCTACCTGATGACTATCTGTAGTGTTGCTACTATTGTTGCTACCTGGTGACTAGCTGTAGTGTTGCTACTATTGTTGCTACCTGATGACTAGATGTATTGCTACTATTGTTGCTACCTGATGACTCGATGTGGTGTTGCTACTATTGTTGCTACCTGATGACTAGATGTATTGCTACTATTGTTGCTACCTGGTGACTAGATGTAGTGTTGCTACTATTGTTGCTACCTGGTGACAAGCTGAAGTGTTGCTACTATTGTTGCTACCTGGTGACTAGATGTAGTATTGCTACTATTGTTGCTACCTGGTGACTAGCTGTAGTGTTGCTACTATTGTTGCTACCTGATGACTAGATGAAGTGTTGCTACCATTGTGGCTACCTGCTGACTAGATGTAGTGTTGCTACTATTGTTGCTACCTGGTGACTAGATGTAGTGTTGCTACTATTGTTGCTATCTGGTGACTAGATGTAGTGTTGCTACTATTGTTGCTACCTGGTGACTAGCTGTAGTGTTGCTACTATTGTTGCTACCTGGTGACTAGATGTAGTGTTGCCACTATTGTTGCTTCCTGATGACTCGATGTGGTGTTGCTACTATTGTTGCTACCTGATGACTAGATGTATTGCTACTATTGTTGCTACCTGATGACTCGATTTAGTGTTGCTACTATTGTTGCTACCTGGTGACTAGATGTAGTGTTTCTACTATTGTTGCTACCTGATGACTAGATGTATTACTACTATTATTGCTACCTGGTGACTAGATGTAGTGTTGCTACTATTGTTGCTACCTGCTGACTAGATGTAGTGTTGCTACCATTGTTGCTACCTGCTGACTAGATGTAGTGTTGCTACCATTGTTGCTACCTGCTGACTAGATGTAGTGTTGCTACTATTGTTGCTACCTGCTGACTAGATGTAGTGTTGCTACTATTGTTGCTACCTGGTGACTAGATGTAGTGTTGCTACTATTGTTGCTACCTGGTGACTAGATGTAGTGTTGCCACTATTGTTGCTACCTGGCGACTAGATGTAGTGTTGCTACTATTGTTGCTACCTGGCGACTAGATGTAGTGTTGCCACTATTGTTGCTACCTGGCGACTAGATGTAGTGTTGCCACTAATGTTGCTACCTGGTGACTAGATGTAGTGTTGCCACTATTGTTGCTACCTGGTGACTAGATGTAGTGTTGCCACTATTGTTGCTACCTGGTGACTAGCTGTAGTGTTGCTACTCGATGCATAGAGTAAATGACTGGTCATCGTACCCGCAGGTTCAACAATAACGTCCTTTTGCGTGCTTAGAAGGTAATTAATAACTTGTGTTTTAATTATACATTCCAACTACTTCTTCTATTTATTTTCACTAATAAAATACCAGAATATCTTTATCATTTATAAAATAGACACATATAGATTATTGAACTGCATGTCTTGCAAAAAATCGCTATTTTCTGACTTTATTATTGCGCCAATAAAATTACCTTTTTCGTCGAACAGTCAATGAACTTTGAAATAAAATCGCTGAATTGAATTGATTGCCGAAGCATCATATACCCTTTTACGAAAATCTGGATTCTTTTTGTAGTATTTGACAACAACGAAAACAGGACGGAAACACATACAAGGAATGCTCACATTTAGAACACGTAGCCGAAGAGATAACAAGAAAAATGATTGTACATTTTTATCTATAAACAACTGAAGTTGTTGTAATAGTTACCACAAACAAACCAACCATAAACCGAAGACCGCGTGAAAACTGTTAGTTTAAGCTAAATTTGCCACTTGGGGGTAAAACCAGATCCTAGAACAAATTATTCCTACACCTGCCTTTACAAAAGAAGAACGAAATAAGATGGTTTGGTGAATATATGCTGTGAAAGCTATGTCCAACTCGCGAACATCATCAGCTTCCATAAGAAGCTAACGACTACGGAAGAAGTCATTGAACTGATTGCAATGTTATTTTGTTGCATTTACTAGATGGCGAGTGATCAAAAAGTTTGTTGTGATTTTAAGACAAACTCTGTCTTCGTACCTATTTACTGGTTGTTTACTTCTTACCTGGATTCACCTGGAAATAGTTCACTGTTTTAAGTGAATAGATTGCGTTTCTTTCGATCGTATGTATGGTTAATTTTCTATAATGCTAGACCAATCAGCTTATCAGAGAAGCCAATTTGTCAGGTCCGTCTTAAGCTGTATGATTTATTGCCTTCATCTTATGCTTGATGAGATTGCTGTATGGATTAGGACTAGGCCATGACAAATGAGAACTTGGTCATTTGTAAACAACGCCAAATGGAGATAATTGCCCCTGTCCATCAAGCTCCGGTTGCGGTACGACCTTACATGATGAGGCACCCTGTTCCTATTGACGAGTCACTGTAAGTTGACAGCCGACTAACGGAAACCGTCAAATGTTGGAAATTAAATGTAGAAATAATTGTTCTCACGGAAATAACTTTTATGTGAAAGTTCCGGTGTTGTTGTCAAAGTTAATGGCATACACGTTTTAAGGTAGTTGAACGAAATGATATACCCGTCACCAGTCTAATACAATTATTTCTTCTATTTCGGAACATTCAAATGAATTAATCAGAAGAATTGTAGCTACACAACGGATCTCACGTATAGATAGTTTTAGCTCGTCGAAACTTACAAAACTATTGTAGAATTGTAGCTACACAACGGATCTCACGTATAGATAGTTTTAGCTCGTCGAAACTATTGTAGACAACGTCTAAACGGATGAGATGAAAGCGCTTGCAAGCATGTGTGGATTCGTAGCCCGAACTCCATTTTTGGACACCAATATTTAATTTTCTTGGAGACTACGCCCCAAACGAACCCTGTTTCGGACTTGCATCCGACTCTGGAAAGTCGAGAAGTACATGCGTAATATGAAAGCTTTTCCGCACAACCTTTTAAACAGTAAGTAAATCAACAAAATATCGACGATTAGAATACCACAAACCTTTTTATCAGTTTCATGCCAGGTACAAATTAATGAATAACTTTATTTTGTGGTGTTCTGTGTCGCTGTTTTATTTCAGACCTGGAGGTGATCATTCCACTTGTAGATTATATATACATTTGTAATAGACTATGGACACTTGGATATCACACATTTAATGTCAGTTAATCTTTCATGAGGTTTAAGTCTTCTCCAATAATATATTTTGACCGAAGAAATGGAGTCATATAAGGTGTCAAAATTTTTCCATTGTTGTTTAAATTTGCATAAAATTTACATTTTCAAGTTGGGTAGATCGGTTGCCTGGCTACTACGCGTTTCCATGAATGAAATCTACGGATTTATGGCCCATACCCTCAACATTATTATCATCTCTTAATAACCATATGAAAAGAACTGTATTTATATTTTTAATTTCAAGTCGATTCTCGCTGTAATGAATCCATATATCTCAGTAATAAATGCTACTCAGGGTGTTACAGTTTGTTTAGCAATTTCACGGACATTTATGTACAATTGACACATGCAAATAGAAAATGTCGGCATATGTCGGGGATTAATTACACTACCACTGTGGCCAGTTTGTCAGCATAACAATAATCTACGCCCTTATACACTGAAACAGCTTGGCAGTCTGTTGAAAAAAAAAGAATTTTCGTAAAAAGTTAGGTTAGATCAATTTACGGTTTACAATCAATGATAAATTTACCGTTGAGATTTGTAAATCGTTATAAAATTTGAATCCATATATCAGAAACATTTTCATCTGAATGCCTATTTCCGAAATCATGTTTATGGTTGATATGCAATTATGCTTATGACGACGATATGAATTTGCATTCGTCCATAAAAATCGATTAAAAAATTGTTGGAATCGAAACGCTTTGCTCTTTATTACATAACACCGGAAGTAAGTTTTTAATTATTGAGTGGCCAAAACTTCGTTTGAAAAGAACGCAGGAACTTTATCGTGGTCGCTCGTTGCAATCATTATGTCCCATCTGCCCATTGCTTTCTTGAGTATCTGTACAAAGTCTTCCCTTCCCCGTGAACAGTTGCAATGGTTGTGCCGTGTGGCAGCAGTAACAAGTCTCCCGTACAATCATTCAGTGCTGTTATCAGTTATATCCATTACGACCTTGGAAGGCCGTTGAGCACGATACCTTCATCTGAGTAAATATTGTGTTGCGCTAAACCATGTGCTAGGCGGCATGGACAGTAATATGCGTTTCCATGTCTGCCAATGAACAGACTCAATCAAACAGAGCTGCACAATTTTAATTCTTTGTCGTGTTCGGTGGCTTTTAAAGTTCTGTTCTCGTCTATTGTGAATTCAGAAGAATTCCATCAATTTGATTCACTAGTAAGTGAAAAAAAGATTATTCAACAGAATATTAGAGCCCTTGTCTTGTTCTGGTTATAATTTGCCAACTGATCACTTGTTTGTTAAATATGTACGAAATATTCCATGGTTCTTTAAGCATTGTATGTGGACTTATCGTAAAAATGTGTAAAGTACTTTGAAGAAACAACCAAACAACCTGATTTACGGTGAACATTATGTACATGAAATGGTTGTCCTAAATATTTTATTATGAGTTGCATATTTATTTGAATGATCTTTCGCTTGAAGTACGTTACTAACGAAAAAGAAATATCATTCCAATATTACACTTAATAATAAAAAAGTAAGTTTGTGCAAACTGAATTTTCTAAAGAGGCCTGGATTTGTAGAGGAAATTAACCGACTGAGCAGTTCAAACATGTTTACCAAAATATTATGATTGCACTCGTAACAAAAACACCATGCAAATCTCAACATTTTGAAAAATGCTCCGAAAGGCAGGGTACCAAATCACCTGATCCCAGCGAGCATCAACAAAGATTAGGTGAAAGGCATAAGTGTGAGATTTATGTCAAAAGACTGTCATGATATAATACCGATTGAGAAGGTTTGATGTCAACAGCCAGAGGAATGTAGAGTACGGTGGAAAACCTATCTGGGTTTTTGTCTGAGTACGTGCTTTCATCTCAAACAACTGCCCGAAGTATGTTGAGAAAGTTATGAATATTTTTCAATATTTTTGGTGAATTTCTTGTAAACCTAGTAGCTCGAAAACCAAACAGTCAACTGCTATGATTATTCAGAAATAATTACATGCGGGTTTTCTTATAAATGTTACCAGGTGATGCTGATATTGGGCGAGGCTCAGCTCTGGCTGCATGTGAAATTTCCGTTCATATGTTTCGCCTTTTTTCACTATCGTATATCGCGATTGTTTTTGAGATCAGTTTTCCGGCATCTATTGGTTTGCTTACCTATTAAATTCCATTAAGTTAATCAAGTCTAGTCCTTGAAAAAGATCTTAGGGGCTCTAAAAATGTGTTGATGTTTTTTTTTATTTTTGCTATCGTGTTCTTGCTGATTTAGCTGGAAGTCTGGACAGCGCATTTATCCATTTTTTTGTTTGTTTGTTTGCATCATTATCGAGTAGGTGGATTGGTTGGAGTAAATTCAACAAGGCAACTTGTACATCTTTGGTAACATTAGAGACAATAAAAAATCAAACATCTACATCAACATGGTGTGAAAAGTAATTGTTTTTGACATGTTAGAAGATCACAGCCCTGATTGTGAAACTGGTAATATATAAAATTACTCAAACGATAAATTATCAAATTTGGTTGCAATTCAGAATACATGTAAAATTATTAAAACCTTTTGTCAGGAATCAGCTGCATTTCATATTATTCAAATTTATACAGTTGTAGTTCATAAACGTTTCCATGGTACAATGAACACCATTGATTACAAAACATGCATCAAGATAGCTTTTGAATTTTTACAAACAAAACAATTTTGTTTAAAATACTACAAATATTATATTTCACTAAATTCAATACATATTAAACACGTGTTCACAAACAATAAACTTGTGCGTAATAAAAATGAAAGGTAACACCTCAAAGTAAAAAGGTAACAATCAATTACATTTTTCGCCAGACCAGGTGTTGACAGTAAGTATAGTGTTTCACTTTCAAAGTTACGAAAGACTGTTATCATGGTAGATGAAATCTAGCATATTTTTGTATAACAGACGTACCGGGTATTCTTCATTTGGAAAAGCTAATAAATGTCATGCAGTCTTTCTAAAGTGTTTGAAAGATATTTAAAACGTTTCACTATGATTAGAGTGACCTAAACAGAGTGTAGGATATGTGAACGTTAACGCCAGTATTAAGAAAACCCGCATGTTGATTGCTGAAAACATCCTTAAATCAAATAGTTGATGCCTAGCTATGGTAGAGGGTTATGAGTCCGCCAGATCTAAATATTCCTGCCCTTAGAAGGATACAGATTGTGCTTTATTTGAAGTGCAGTTTGAGATAAGAATATCAAGTAAAGCCTGATGAATTATTCTAATATACTACTGATACACGAACATATGGAACGTGTGAACATTAAACAAACAGTTCATTATTTTGAACAACAATTCAACATCTGATTAATTAATCAGTTGAGATTTAACATGCAAAAATCCTTTTATTTATCAGAATTTATTTTATCTTTGACACTATAATCATTACAAAATGCTTCATGTCTCAAGTAGTCCTGTAAACACGGCAATTCAAATAACTCGCATGTGTTCCGCTCAAGGCCTCAGAGGACCTCAGAAGACCTGCAAAAATAAATAAAAAGCAATAGGATTACGTAAGGAATGTCTAGCACTCATGACAATGAAGCTCTGTGGAGATTTAGAAATGTTTTGGGGAGTCACCAGCAGATCTGGGTTTTCAATGCCGGCCCGCTGCGATTGTCGCCTAATTTATTTACAGTGGCATAACAAATTATCGCTAAACAAATAGAAACAATATAAATTTTCTTCCCTTTGATAAACCGGACTAACCTTTTCATACAGGGGAACCCGAATTCACAGTTAAGTTGATTTTAATAAAGCGTAAACTAGCATAGCATTCTGACAAATCTTTGTGGAATGTCTTGTTGCATGTTCATGTTGTAGAATGAAACTGGAATACTTTCAAAGGTATTAGAACTAAATTGTTAATATTGAACAATATTTTATTATGTTATTGGTATCACAAGTTATTTTTCCCCAGACTGGCGTATGGCTTTAAAAGGGCGACTACTTTCTACAATTGTCAATCACTTAATAATAAATTGTTAAATTTCCTTCTGCAATGAAGATCGCCATTTGGTTCTAGAAGTGATCATATATTTTTATCGTCTATAAAAATATTAAAAGTTTTCTTTTGTTTAATTCTGCTATGATGTATCTCAACAACTTGTTTATGTTTGCGTAGTTTGAAAGCACATACAATGAAACCTCTCTGTTAGGACCACGTACAGGTCTGGTCAAAGTGGTCTTTATAGTTGTGTTGTCTTAATTTTGGGGTAGAGACTAAGGCAAAACTGTTAAAGGACTTTGTTCTAATTATCGAGGGGGTCTTAACTTCGGGATGGTCTTAATAAGAAGAGTTTACTGTATAATATATATGTTTATTCTGAGAACCGATGAACTGATTCGGACTTCTTCAAAGCCATTTTCTCATGGTTTCCCCAATGTATTTATGACTGTATAATTACAACACATAATTATGCTGGTTATAGCCAGAGATATATAATGAATGTATGATATAATTAATAAATTATAAAAATTAAAACTGATGTATTAAACGGTCAGTCAGAAGCAAATATAGATATATCGTGACGGTGATACCAGACGATGGAGCACCTATGTATGCGACATGCATCTGTATCATTTGCTTAGAAGGGATTCACATTTCAAAAACGAAATGTTCGCTGATAAAATTTAAAAAAGAATAATCTTAAAACATAAGTTTCTGGTTAAAAATTCTCTACACGACGGTTATGATTTTAAGTGATGAAGAATATTGCTGTAAACAGAATATGGTCAAACGGGTCAGACCGGGGTGAAAGTTTTATTATTTTATGCAGTTATGAGATAAAACACTAGATCTGTAGAGGCTATCACATAAAATTAAGTTTTAAAGTCATTGCCTGAAGTTCTTGAGAGTTACTTTAGGATGCATCGAACAAGCTTGGTTGGTGTTCTAGAGAAAGAATTATAAACTATATAACTTGTGAATATACAAAAACGAATCTGTCACAATTGTTGCACAACTAGTATCCATAGGGATGATGACAATGTAAAGTGAGATAAATAAAACATTGCTTAGATTGTTATTGCTGGTTTTTACTTAACTTTTTTTACTGAGATAGAAGATGAAAATAGAACCGAAATACATTTAAACATGATAACTTTTAGAGGACTGATATGCTGAATTCTCTCGGACAGCGACACAGTTTGAGAATATCGTCAGCTAGTTATCATCTAATCTAGTTATTGCACTAAAGTTACGATGTGCATGCATGTTTACACTGTGGTTTCACAGCAACACTGAGGACCTACAGTACTGTTATGAAGGTAATTTATTAAACTGGCATGCGATGGCTTAACACATAATTGAAGAAATAAATCTTATTACCCGGTGACTTTACGTGATTCCAAAATGACGTGTGCCAATTCTACCTTCCATTGCACAAGCATGACTTGAGTTCGTGCACTATTGTGAGGCTTGAGCTTTCTACCTATGCCGAGTTTTCATTGTATTGCATGTATTAGAAATGATGTGTTTTACTCTTCAGCAATTGAAGTTCAAGATTTAACTCCTATGATAATAGGAGTTATGAGTGTAAACGTTTATAAATGCCTGGAAATTCTACATTCCTAGAAAAATCTTTTGATTTAACTTCAAATCAGCTTTGTTGTTGGTACAAGAGTGACAAGAGTAAATTGTGTGATACCAACAAAATCAATTAAACATTGGAAGCCGTTTTATTCCGAATTCCAAATTCTTACATAACATAAACACACCTTAATATTGAAAATTAAATATAAACACATAAAAGAGTCTACTTTTTGTAAATAATGAACAGGCAACTATTTAATAAAGTTTTTCAACATTATGTTTTTTGTCGTGACATGACGCGCCTTTCATTTCCAAATTGAATTCATTACAGCATGTTATTGATACAAAAAATAAACCTAATTTGACAGTCAAGTATTTTTCTGCTTTGAGTAACCGAACGCTGTGTTTGTAAGTTGATAAACTTAGGTTTACGGGAACAATGGCTTGCTGGCACCCTGTTGTTCTGTGACCAACCGTACCTTGTACAGACTCGGCTGTCACGATTTGATGTTTTCATTACCTTAGCGGTATGAAGACGATACGATATTTAATTCATTTCGTCTTGTCGTAACCCATAATGTGGCTTAGCTGGCAAAGTTTATATAAGGAACTAAAAAAGAACAGTCAGATGGTTTATTATTTCACTGGCATCCGCTCAAATCAAAATACCGACAAAAAATACGCCGAAAATAACGTTGTTAACGGCGGTCGTCTTTAACAAGAAGTCGCTGACATTCATATTCGAAAACTAAAAGGTTTACTCATAGCGAGATTGTATATTGTTTTAACGGGTCTAAAACTCTGATTTGATTGAAGCTCTTCATAAGTCTGTCCGAGTGTGTGGTCAGGGGAGGATCCAGAGGGGGCGTGGATCCAGTGGGTGGTCAGAACCTTGTTTTGGCAGCAATTTTTATTGTCATGGGGATTTAGACCATAAAGATGGATATAATCATGTAACTATCCTTATTTTCCCCTAAGATTTCCCCCAAATGAACCCCCTTTCTAGAATTCAATCGTACTTGTTTACGTTATTATTCGAATAGCAAGAGGTGTGTGTTTTGGGTATAAAACAAATAAAGAAATAGACAGTTTTTAAATATTTATAATACAATTCTTATCAGATTCTAACCATTTATTGTACAAGATGAAAATAGCAGTATTGCTTTATTGTCATAATGCATTTTCTTCCGATTTTCGACGTATTGACTAATGAAGTCATTAGTTTACATTTACGCTGCTTAATTGCATAAATGTGCTGCATCAGGCAAAGTCTAATTCGGGTTTGACCAGATATATATTCCCGTATATTTAAATCTTGAAACGAACAACCTTCTTAATCCCAGTAACGTAATAAAACTTGAGAGGACCCATATAATTGATACATATATATTTAGACTATTACAGATTAACAAACAATATAAACATAACTTTCATCCCCACGCCCCTTCCTCCCTTTGATTCATTTTAATAGCGTAATTTCATTACCTTGTTTACTCAGAATACACAAAAGTAAATAAACACAAAGCAACAGTGTAGACTAATTGAAGCATCTTTTTTCACTAATCCAATGTTGAAAGAGTGAGTTTTAGAAAATGTTGCATTATAGACGATTCTATAAAATAAATCTTACACGATTACTCCCCCTGAATACACTCTTCATCCGCCATTACACCACTGCAGATCTGAGAAAACATTACTTCAATAACGTGCCTAGTTAGAATTAATCCTTAATAAATATATTCATTAAAATGATTGAAGGATCAGGTAAGTGTTGCTAAATTGATAGACACAGGAGAGATAGTACTAAGAATTTTAAAATCACTAATTTTTACAGACTGAACGTTATTTGGCTTAAAAAATATACCGAAAATATATAGCTATTAAGTAAACCATATTTTAGTTCTTATTTAAAAATGTAATGTTAATACTGGATTTTCGGCATTTTTCTGCATATATTAAACGGGGACAAGAGTACGTGATAAATAAAATATTAAGTTAAACTTGTTTAAAATTATGCTGATTCAGCGGTATTTATTATGCTTTCAAACAAACAACAACAACAACAACAACAAACTTTACTGTAAAGTAACAACAGACAAGTACAATATAACAGCGAATTCTACAATTTTCTGTATAGTAAAATGCGAACAGTTTTTTTCAAAATGCAGCAATCACAACTTTCTGTTGGAATAAAGTAAAGAGTGAATGCAAGCATGAAACCTCATAATATTATGTGGTTTTACGATCAACATTATAAATAATAACAACAACAACAACAACAAAGTGATCAAAAGATTATTTTGTGCTGGTTTTTTGTGTGCGAAATTAACTGTTTTCTGGCAATTTTTTTCTCTGATTATTTCGGAAGATAGAAAATACGTGTTTTTTTACATAAATATAAATTAAACATAAAGAGAGTTTCTCGGCTTTGTCAAAAGTAAACAAATTCATACACAAATCAATGAATTAATTAAACTTCCACATGAATCCTCATTATGAAAAATATAATATTCAGCAAGATAACTTAGATAAAAAATGCAAACAACGCAAATTAAAGTTTTCAGAGAAATATATTTGACACTGTCTCTATCAGCTGGGATTTTTAGAGTGAGAATCAAGCTACGTTGATACGCTATATCAATATACAGAGATTATAAATTTTTAACATAGTTAAATAATCACATTTAAAATAATTTTCTACCGTTTTTTTGCAAAAATATATATCGAGGGCTGAGTGCACTACTGTTCTATTCTATTTAGAAATATGAAGCAGATAGAACAGTTTCGCACTCTGCCCTCGATATAGCATACTGCCTCTATCATCGGCGGATGAAAATTTATCATAAATCATACATAATTAGTTATATTACATATAATATATTTATATAATGAATATTTGTAAATGGCATTTCTTAAATTTCACATTTTAACCTATTTTCTGTCAAAATTATAAGAATATAGGTAGCCGTTATAAATGCGTGGTTTTCAGCAGATATAAATTGAATATTCGTACGTTGTCCTATCATTACGTAATTACAATACACATAAATTAGCCTAGTTCTCTTGTAAAAACAACAACAACAACAACTTGTTATTAAAATCAAAAATTTAAAATAATATTATAAGAAGTTATATCAGCATTATTTATATATGTAGTTTGAGCTTTTCTGAGTTTAGATACAAAACTACATAGCGTTTTCACTAGATAAGACTTTCAGGAAATCTGCAGTGGTGTAATGGCGGACAGGTCACGTGACAAACAAGATGGCGGCGATCTAATTATTAGAAATAGAATTGTCTATAGTCACGTCATAAATATGAATAAAAACATATAAATAGAAGTGGGCAGGGCACAGAGAAAAGGACTTCTAATCCAGAAAATGTGTGTTCGAATAACACACAGCCGATTAGTGTTTTCTGCACAGAAAGCATTCAGCGAACGTAATAATACAAATAGAAAACATGTAAAATAAATGTGTTTAAATTAATCTATTGATGTATTTGTCTCTAAGTGGCATTCTGCTTCTAGCTTATATGTTTAAAGGGAGTTTATATAACAGGAATTTAAGGAACATATCGCAAATCGATCGAATTAAACAAAAGAGATATAAAACTGAACTTTCTCACAATGATAAATTGCCATCAGCTTTGCATACGTTTGTGCAAGTTTGTTCAACTTTGATGTTTTGAAATACAAGACAACGTTCTTTCATTGTCAGTATGCGAAACAGACAGATACACATGTTTAATCAACAAATAAATGTTGCATTCCAGACTAAATTGATCATTGTTTAATAGATTTGCATGATCACCGTTTATATGTAACTTACTTGTAAATTCTGTTCAATCGAACCATATCGTAACATCTACATTCTGATACAAGATAATGCTAATTTAGATCGTATCTCATCAAATATTTAAAGAACAATGCTATTGTTTTATGACTGAACACTGCATTTCTGAACGTGAATACGTAATGAAGAGGTAGCAGTGCAACCTGTAAAATCTTGCCGTCGCTTTCACCAAGTCTGGTTGCTTTTAATTGCTCTATGATATTTTTCTCTTTTCTGCTGTTTAAAGTTTCTTTCTGGAATCTAGACTTTTCTATATTCCTGGTTTCTTTGTGAACTGTTTTCTAAACACAGACATTTAAAAAACAAATACCAAAATTGGCAAGCAGTGAACCAGGACAAATTTGATATCTGAATACCATCGTTATTTTATACAATTTAATCCGAAATCCCACATTGTATGTAACTTCAGATAGCATTCAACTCCGCGACATATTAAATACTTGAGGTTCAGGTATCGTTATAACCCATTGTGTTGCATTGTGGGTAGATAATGGGCAGATGCCGACCAATCAATGAGGCCGTCTCATTTTTCACCCTGCTCACCAAACCGTGAGACGAAAACGCAAAAATAACAAGAACAATATTTATTTGGCACAGCTTTCAAAATATCCGAGTATAGATTTGATAAATTCGTGATCGGTTATCGGAACACTTCCTAATTTGTAGAGAACTGTAGGATTTTAATGTTGGGAATAGGGTAAGTTAAGGTCTAATTTATATTTCTATTTCACGATTCGCGGCATACACTGGTCAGCATCACTGCGTAAATGCAATAGAAACGACAGAAAACTATATACTCATACATTGGTATCATATATATGAAATCAAAGTGATTCCAGCATGTTAATATACCAGAATATATCATACCAGTCATATTCTGTCATACGCGTGATATTAAAATATCAACGCTGAATTAACTATGCTCTCAAATAACACCACTATAAATACAATTTTTTAGAAATAATCCAACAATTTCTTTACTGGCGCTTGGTTTTATCGCTGTTGTATGAAAACTGTTTAAAGTGTAGCTGTTGTTTTTGTGCTGATTTTTGAAGCCTGATTGAAAACAAGAATTAATATCATCATTATGCAAGATTGAAATGTTAAAGGGTTACCTTCTTTAAATAAAGAGTTATTATTATTATTATTATTATTATTATTATTATTATTATTATTATTATTATTATTATATCCAGTTGACAGACTTATTTAGGTTACAAGCGTTTTCTCTGGTACATTATTTTCAAGAATAACACCGCCTCTGAAAACAAAAGCGTTATATCGCGTTTTAATCAAAATTTCCAAAACCAAGCAACTTCCAATAGCCATCGTGAATTATTGTAAGTATAAGACATTTCAAAAAGTAGTAAAAAAGTAACATTATCTGAATTATATCCGTAGGAGGAGGAAAGAAATTCTCTGAAATGATCTTTTATAACACAAATAAAATGTTAAAATTGGTTTTCTCTTCTAAAATTGTTATGTCGGCTTACAACATCGGGTAAAGGTCCGATTTGCTGTTTAATACAAAGATTTTAACAATAAAATCATGTGTTGAGAACGTTTAAACAATTATACAAATGTTTGGAAATATATTTCGCTTTACAAATATACATGTATGTGTACACGAATGTAAACGGTCACGTGTATTTGTTCATGGAGATTTCATCTCTCTTTTTTGGCATGAGCCTATGTTTATTTTATAAAACTATGTTCTCTTCTTTGTAAAAGAATTTTGAAATTATCTATCATATATATCCAGGCTTCTTATTACACGAGAGCATTTTATCGGTTTCAAAAATGGTAAAACAGACATAAATGCAAAAACCACAAAAAGTGACTGATCAAGTTTAAGCTTGGGTTCAGCCGTTTTTGTCTTTTCGAATATGAACATAACTGATTCTATGAGAGTTTTGGCATAAGCCAATTGGCAAACCTTTAGAATTTAATTTTGTGTTCTGTAAAATTAACCCCTATTGCCCTAATTTCATGATTTAGAATTTATATTAGTGACCTGACAAATAACCCACAGTTGCTCTATTTTCATGATTTAGAATTTATATTAGTGATCCTTCAAATTTCCACCAGTTGCCCTATTTTCATGATTTAAAATTTATATTTGTGATCTGTCAAATGACCCACTTTTGCCCTATTTTCATGATTTAGAATTTATATTTGTGATCTGTATAATGACCCCAGTTGCCCTATTTTCATGATTAAGAATTTATATTTGTGGTCTGTCAAATGAGCCCCCCCCCCCCCCCGCGCGCCATTAGACCAATTTTCATCATTTAGGATTTATATTTATGGTCTATCAAATTAACCCATTACCCTTATTTTCATGATTTAGAATTTTGTATTGTGATCTGTCGAATTACCGCCAGTTGCCATATTTTCGTACTTAATTATTTACGTGTATGGTCTGTCAAACTTCCCCTAGTTGCCATATTTTCAGGAAAACAATATTTTTTTAATTTCCAAAAGAATTTTAAAGATTTTTAGTCTTTTATTTTTATTTTAAATAATAGGTGGAACATCTTAAGAATTTAATCGCAGGCATTTGAAGCTGCTATATAAAAAGACATGTATCTTCATTGTTGAACAATATATACTGAGAACAAATTAAAACTTACAAGTTTTTTTTTATTCAAAAACTTTGTTCAATGATAGTTTATTTTATATTTCGTTAAATAAGTGGTATTTGCAAATATCTGGACATTTGATAAAACGAAAAGATGCAGCAGTTAGTTTTTCACAGAGGTCAAGGTTATCTCGTCTTTCCTAAATAATCAAGAGATAGATACTTGTTTAACATAAAAGTCTCAATAAGATTATCTGACTGTCAAATTTAAAAGTTTATGGCGTGTACAGAAGGAAAAACACATTCGTTTACGTCCGCTGATGCAATGAAATAGGATACAATTACTTAAAAACCCTTGCTTGCAAATTACCTCCCTTTATATGAAAAATAACGAATTCAAACGCTAAATTTGCCACAACAACATCATTGTTTTTCTTGTTTTCTTTTTTTAATTCGATAGAAACTGAGCCGACAATTTCCAAGATAAACATATTCAATTTGGTGATATAAGTCCTCTAGATATTTACACTCACTGGCATCATTAATGTAATAGGACTTTTCCATGTCACTTTTGTCAAGTTTTCAATTTGGCTGAGCATATTTATGTCCCAAAACATTCCACGGCTCAAGTATGGGATATAGACGTGAAGGCATTTTTCAAAGAATATAAGTTTTTTAAAATATCCTGCAGGATTCAAAATTCAAAAAAATTTAAAGTACGTATTTTTACTTGCACGAGGAGGTCATTCTTAAACTTTCACCCGCCCCCACTACCCCCATCCCTCATACACTCACTTGCAACTACAACCCTCCAACTCGTCACTACATGTTATTTGAAGATTATCCCATGATGCATCGAGATTATTGGATTACTCGTAAATCATTATATCTTAAATATCTTCATTTGCTTATTTCATTTTCTTGTTTATAAACAAATTGTATCGCTACTATTTTTAAAACAACTCTCAGATGGATCTTAAATAACTCCCAAGGGAACTAACTTTCAGATAAATACACTTTCAATAATGAAAGTAAAAACCTTTAATGGAGTTAACGTTTTAACAATTGACAATTTAATTCTTCGTCTTAGAACTGTCCAGTAATTATTGTTTCAAACCTTGGGGCTAGCATTATATAGAGAGTTCACTCCCCCTTTTTTGTCTGTAATCTTTCAAAGACTTTTATCATCGCTGTGCGTCACAGAGAGTTTCATGTTGTTAAAGGTCGTTCTATTTCTTTGTTTAAGTAAGGAAAAAACTGTGTATCGCAAAAACACAATTCAAACCATACGTACTAATAGATCTTCACACTTTTACTCTTTTACAAAATCGTATCGCCTGCGAATACAGTATTCCCCCAATGTTTCAACTGAATTTTATCTGTAATAAATATGAATGTGTTTTATTTCTGAAGTACCAGATTTCTTGAAAGTGAAGTAAATTAGAAATATGTTACTTGACCTTAGAGACCCCGTCAAAATGTCTAGGTTGTCTGCTGGATAATCTATGTCAATGTTTAAACTATATTGTAACATTAGGCAATAGACAAATAAAGCCAAGTGGAATATTCTCCTAACTTTATGTTCAAGTGTTTGAATTAGGGGCAATATTTACATACAGTAGTCTGTCGATTTGCAATAAAAACGTTGTAAAATTGAATTTACACTTGAAATAGTTTGAAATACTGCTCACAGTTAGCACTGACTTGATAAAACTACAAAACCGAGCCAAATAATGTGTGTTTATGTTTTTCTATATTTATTTAATTCAGAGGTCTGCAATTGATTATATTTGTCAATCCTATGAAGCTATGTAAATATTGCGGAAACTACATGAACAATTCTGAAAAAAAAAATGGTGACCATTCTACAATTCTAAACACGATGATAACCAGTGGCTGATTTTAAATAATCCTGGAGACAAATCTACCGTTGTAAACAAACATTGGGAAAAACTACATTTTTAAACGCAGCATATTTTTTATTCTGAAAAACAATATTAGAGATCTGTCACAAGTTATAATAAATGTTGGAGACTTGTCGACAGTTGTAAACAAACCATTGAGACCAGCACCTTTTATAAATAAAGCTTAGAGACCAATCCCCAGTTGAGATCAGTCTCCATTTCTAAATAAAGCTACGAGGCAAATCTTTAATTCTAAACAAAGCTTGAAGACCAGTCTTCAATAATAAAATAAGCTTGAAGACTTCAGTTCTAAACAGCTAACTGACTACAGTTGAGCCCAGTCTTTACGTATAGCTGGGATTGTAGGTTTTTCGCTATCCTCGGAAAAACAGTGATTCGGCCATACATGTGCGGGTGTAAAGTATATCGTATGTCTAACATATATGACATGGTTACCATGGAATTAATATACAACTATCAGGTGTCATTGTTAATAATATGCTGTTGATGATTGGCAAACGCAGTATTTAAATAGGATTCCACAAGAAAGTTTTCATTTCAAATGTAATATTTCTCCTTTGAATTTCCAAATTTTCCCGTGTCGCAGAATCAGTCAATTACGCTTATAACGTCATTTTTGTTTTATTAAATTAATTTGGGGTGTTTTAGCACTTTTCGTAGAATGTGTATTTTGTTGTGTTGATGATTAGTAAATTAAATTACGTTCTGTATAATGCGGTATCCTGATTAGTTCTTATTAAGTGCGGTATCCTCGAAATGACTTTGGTTTGGAGGCAGGTTCGCAATATCCAGCTCTAACATACAAACAAGGAATCCGTTAATCTAATAATCTGCAATAAATTGTACTATTTATTCTCGGATTTTATTTACGACAGCCTAACAGACAATGCCGGTTTTCAATTTATTTGTCAATGAATGTGATGCATATTTTGTATGTTTTAACAAAAAATATATTTTGACAGCTGAAACATGATATTTATTAATATTATCATATTTTTCTGTATTCAAATTAAGTTGCTAATGCGTTATGTCATTTGCTCAAATTTACGTTCATAATATTACGTATAGTAATAATGGCACATAAATACAGCGTTTTAATTTATGCCAGTTGTGTATAATACAGAAATTGGACACTTTAGAATATTAATGCAAATGTTAGCAGTAAATTCTCTCGATGGAAATACAACTTTCAATTCACTTATACATTATGACTCTTCACGGACAATAACGCCTGTCAGTATGATTCGGCGTATATTATTTGTTTGTTTTGCACTGTTTAATTCAATTTTAATCATAATTACAATAATATAACGGAGTTTTGGTATTCAGGAGCCATTTAAAGGCAGAAGCATTGAATTCCAGCTCCGATGAAACATTTTCAAGGAAGTCTGATTTTAGTCCGGATTGTTTTGGGTTATAATGACCTCAATGAATTCCACAATGACCTAAAATCATAAAATTAGATCGACAGCAGTGTCTATATTGTACATTGTGACTGATAAGTAGCAAGACTGAACACTGCTTAAGGAAACTAGATTCCGGTCTAAGATATGTGATCTTAGGTCGAGACGCCTGTGAAACTGTATAATTACCCGTACATACTTTGTTCTAACTAGGCTAGCAATATAAACTAGTATCTTGACTAGTTAGGCAATGTGATGAAACTATATTGTAAATTATTAATTATTCTGCAACCGATAAAATCAATAATGTTCACTTTCTTTAAAAAAAATAATTTACTTAATCTGAGGTCAGGTATTCATCCGGGCATTAATTCAGCATGGCCGATCAGCTGGATTAAACCACTGAAATTCCACAAGTAGGCTCGCACACACACATAAAAAGCTATCCTACTAGGGTAGGGCTAGAGCCAACAACATGTTAGGGTCTGCTTGTTCACCTATCTAGCTCCTACCTCTCTGTATTATTTCTTTTTATTATTGGAGGGAGAATATTAATATAATATTTTAAAGTTATTGAATGTTTTATTATTCTGCACATAACCAATGTTCGAACTACTCCAGCTTGAAACACGGTGCATCCTTTTCTATGGAACGCCGGCATGATGTTTCGTAGTCCTAAAACTTAAATATTGTCTTTACTTTTTATTACATTATTTACCAAACATATTTATGTTATATTAGTATATCATTGGCGTTGATCGCTGGATAAAGCTTCCAGAATAATATTTGATGAATTACAAATGTAACGATGCGATCGTGTAGCTGTTATAAATATAGGTAGCATATACGTTACAGTTTCGGTACATCCTTCTGACAAACAAACATTTATTGACGGTAGATCCTTAATAATCTGCACAGGCGTGCAGAACAGAACAAAACTTTTTTGTACCAAAGTGTACAAGAACACAAAAAGGGAAAACTAAGCTGATCGTCTGGGTTAAGTTTAAAATTCATTCATGGAGATGAAATGTTGAAATGACTATTTATGCGAACACGCTGCTTTTATTACCAAAAAAACGTGTGGGTTCACTTGTGCCAACTTGAATTGTTTTTATTGTTAGAAAGACAGCTGCGATATTATCGTGTGTAGGTACGTTCAAATACTCAAGACATAAAAGAATTGCGTAATATAAAAGCATGATAGTATATAGTACAATAAGTAAACAATGTGTGCCTGACGTAAACTGCAGAAGTAATGAAACACGCTTGTGATTTGTGATGTGTCTTGAAGTACATAAACTACTAATTGAAGTCCAGCCGCGCCTCAAACGAAGTCATAATTATTTGTGATCAGATTTCTAAATTTTTGGCGGTGAAGGTTTATACACTGGAATTGCACAGCCTTTTTCATTACAGCAGCACAAGCAGGAATCTGGGTATTTGCACTAACTCCGTACATGTTAGATGCGTTCTGGCATAGCATATTATTGTTCTATGATGACTTAAACCCACAAGTGTGAGTGTCTTGTGATTGACACTTATAAATCCCCAGTTCCATCTTCTTTGGTTAAAACTAAGTTGCCAGTAACAACCTCTTACAAAAGATTGGTTTGTGGTATCATGTAATTCTTCTGTCAAAACCGGCAAACTGTATTAACTGTTACATTAACAATAAAACGGTAAGACAAATTTGATATAATCGGCGTTTCTGTATAGTATTGAAAATAAATTAAATAATGGCAAACTTCTGTGAAAGTTTTATTGCATTATTTAATTTGGGAGAATGAAAAACATAAAAAAAATGTTATATAAGGTTTATTCGATACAAGTGATTCAAAAGATGTGCTATTGCCATACAATCCGATGTCTTACATGTTGTCAGCAGTGTGCATAATTAGGAAGATTTTAAGTGAAAAACTGTTATAAAGTTATAGGAAGTTGTTAAAATCGAATAAAAAACGTTTATCACAGAGATGTCATAATTGTTTGATAGGGTATTAAACTTTAAGTAAACGGTTTACAACACCCTATACGTGGCAAGCAGATCAAATTGAAGGTATTTTTCGCAATTAGAAATAATTATGGCACCCCTTGATTGACAAGTTTTTCGGACGACCCAGTCGAGATTTGTGTAGCTGTCATTCTTGTGTCTTCAAACCACGGGAATCCTAGGTTAAGCCGACAATCGGACGATAGACAATTCAAAAGACAGGGCAGTTGAATGTGAAAGTGTTGGTAAATAGACAAGTATAAAGAGATCCTTGTCCATTAAATGTCCATCTGGGTGTCCACATTTTTAGGATTGTTAATATTTAGACATCAGTTTAATTGTGGTGAATTTCATGATTGAATCCGGAGGTCACGACCAAGTCCCCTGCTGAACAGTCCCTTTAAATGAAGTCTCGTAGAAAATTGTACACGATCTCTTCCGGTCGGACGAAAATTGTCATCTGCAATTAGTTAGATAGAAAATTCGTTATTTCGCACGGATGCTTTTGGTTAATTTACTTGTGTAATTGGACCTTAGATTAGAATATCCTGTTATCAAGAGAAAAATGTCTGCACTTTATTTTCGAATTATTTTTTCTCTTAATGAACATTGACAGTAAAAAGAGTTATTTTAAGGATAATACATACTTATTTCGTGTAACACATTTCTACTTTAATCAACTCAACCCTATTCTAGTTGTCTTTTTTGCAACGAAACCAACAGAAAAGAGGTCATAAAATGCAATTATACGTAAATCTAGACGCTTGTTTCTCTGTCGATGACCTGTGACGTGAAATAAATGCCTCTATAACAACAACGAATGTGTAACTGATGAGCCCGTATGGCTGCCAAATAGCCAGGCATATGTCATGTTTCATCATACCAACGTATGATATACATCTTTATTATGCGAAGTATGTTTGTTTATACGTTTCTGAGTTGTTATAGAGAAGAAAGTGCTAGGTTATTCGGCACCCTCCCGAAGAAAGTATGTAAACCGAAGTCGGATTGCATTTTTCGTAACTTTAGAAGGCACCGTTATGTTCATATGAATTTGAAAACACGTCAGCAAAAATATAATACAACACTCGTTTAAAACCACCCATACTGAAAAAAGAAGTCCAACAATCGTTTTAGAAAAAAAACTTAACTCAGTGAAGAAACTTTCTTTTTTATCGTTGTTTTACGAGACATAATAATAATAATAATAATAATAATAATAATAATAATAATAATAATAATAATAATAATAATAATCTCTTTATTTTTGGAAGAAAACTCATTAAGACAAATCAATGCCACCAAACACAAACAAAAAATATATAAGTATAGGAGGTTAGTCAAAATGAACAACATTGTCGTTATGTTTCTGACCATCATAAAAGAACACAAGACTATACTCAAAAGAACGCTTCTTGACAGAATGATCACAAACTATAATCCAGAATGAACGCTGACTGGCTCATGTTAGTTCACTTCAATTTCTGCACTTACGCTTATTTCATGTGCAGGATATATCTAAGTATAAATCTGATCGTAATATGTATACAATGATTGACAATGTAACTGATGCTACCCCGTTGATGTAGCATTTATTTCAGTGATTTAGCAATTTTATCCGACTTCATACGGCATTTTAAAGGTAACATATCAAGTTGGTGTATCATTTTCAGTTTGTGGCAGTATGATTTACCACATATCTTTGCGACATCTTTAACTTTTGCGTGCTAGATGTATGGGAAACAATGATATTTAAATGTTTGCCCATTAAATACTATCAAATTCTGTAAATGAATACATATATGTTGATATGACATGTACGAATAACGAATTAGGTAACACGAAAAGTCGCCTTTAGCAGTGACCCCGAAGTTCGGATAAACAGATTTTTACCAAAAAGTGGGTTAAGAGGGAATTTACGAAAAACAACTTATTAAAGAATGTTGATTTTTCTCCTTCAAAAGTGAAAAAATGGCAGGCAACACATATTGCTACATTTCTCTAAAAGTGATAGTTTAAACATTATGCGTAATAACTCGCTCCTATACATGTAACTGTTAAGCAGGAATAAATTCGCTGATTGTAGACCCTTACTATTTCACCTTGTCATAGTCTCGGAGGAAATCTGAAACAAAATACGAGTTAATCAGCGTTAATCATGATCTAGGTTGCGGTACAGTGCCAAGTGATATATAATGTTCATGTATGCATAATAAAAGATACATTTGCTATTTCTGATCAAAATTATGTAAAGAGATATAAGACTGACAATAAAACATTTAAACTTCACATGTGCTTAGTAAATGAAATTGCGTGCATTTGCATCCTTTCCAACAAAAAATGCAAAAATATTCGAATTGAAAAACTATAATTTCGCAAAATCAGCCCATTTTAGCTTTTCGTTAAAAATAAGTTTGGAATTATAGGAAATATCTTACTGTTTTCAATATATTTAGCAGGTTAGTCCAAAAAGATATTCAAACATGATTCACCCTTCTTAATTATTTTATGCAATTCAGAACAAAAATAAACAGAACAAAAATAAATAAATTATTATATGAAGATTGTACAGTGCCTGTAACGTCCAAAAAAAGCCTGAAATCTCAGACAAAAACATCTGTGTAAGGATTCGCAACTCTGTGGGAAATAATGCTGAAAAACGTATACAACCAAAATACCAGCGCAATATTAACAAAATACATTTCATTGAGATTATTTAGCATCCGTATGTGCAAATTGTTTTCCATGGAGAAAATGTTCAAAATTCTTCATGAAATAAAATGCCGACGCTTGCAAAATTTCAATAACAAGAACGTAACTATGTTTGCCTGCTGAACTTGTTATTTGGAAAGTTTTAGTTTGGACACTTTAGATCTCCGCGGGATTTCAGGCACCGCGGATTAAAAAAGATTTGGTCAGCTTTTAATATTATGGAACATTGTCCGCGGACAATAACGTTAAGGGCTGGGTATTTGATTAGACGCAACGGGATGCCAAATTTTTAAAGGGTTTATTCCAATTAATCGATGGTCCTAGCACAGATTATATCATGAATGTGGTCAGATGTTCTCGCTTTTCCTTGTCATTGCAGGTCGGATTTGTCAAAAACAGTTGAAGTGTCATCGTCCAGCCGTGATAAACATTTAGGAAAAGGATCTCTTGTATAACAGTAGTGTCGAAATGACCCAATCACGGACAAATTGGACCAATTACTGAAAATCTTCCTTAAGCGATTTGTTAGTAAATTATTAATAAACATTAATACTGTGATTGCGTGTTTCCGGTTAAGGGAAGATAATTTGGAACTAATGTAACCTTTAAGACATTACGAGACAAAAGGACGTCACGTAATAAATGTTGAATAATTGATGCCCCCGGTAAACCTAGCATAACGATGTATTGATAGGTATTAGGTAGCACGAGATATCAAATGCTTGCTAATTTTTTGTGTGCGTAAAATGGTCATAAAACCATACATAGGCTTGGTTCAAAGGTTTTTATGACCAATGAGCCGGTGAAAATATGTGCAATTCAGAATTATATGGTTATGTAGTCCATATATGTTTTAATATTTCAAAAGACATTAAAGCAGCAGTATTATGTCATAAATCATATTTGCAAACTTACTGAACATTTTACGAACACGGATATCTTAAACATTAAACGTCTTTAGCGTTAGAAGCTGTCGACGTTTGTCGTTCGTTCCTGAGTACAGTATTAGCAACCATAATGCTAAATTTTGTTACGGACTCGTGTTACTTGGAATTTGGGTCAGTCTGTTCATAGTTTGTTAGAATGTTTTTATAACGATCGAACAGCGGACATCCTAAACGTGGTTTGTGTGAACATAGTATGGATCCGCACTGGTCGCAACGTCTAGAATTTTATTGAATTCACAATCGTCTTTTCTTTTTTCTCATAGCCCCAAAATAAACCGCATTAATCAAGAGTTCTGCTAAAATACATACACTTTATTAATGTAATATGTAAAGATTGTTTTATTCATGTCGTTTCATGCAAAACTTGTTGACATTAAGAAACTTAGTGTTCGAAGAATTTTAAGATAAAAATAATAAAATAATTGCTGTCATGTTTATGGAAGATTAATCGACTATTTTCATTTAATCAAATAATTGAATGTGTATTGTTTTATTTACAATTGTGATAATTCTTCAAAATTTGTATGCAACGCTTTGGGTTAAATATGACAGTTTTTTAAGATTCCGTTTTTTTCTAAAGATTGCCTGAGTCAGGGTGTGTAGGTTTGGGATTTTCTTCGATCCCTTATCTTTCCAAAAATAAAGCGCACATAATATAAAATAACATTTTAGTGAACAGCTCGTATATTTTCTTTGCATTCCGGCCTTTTTTATTGTGGGACACGGTTTGCCTAGAATACATTAATCTTAAAACTTATAATGGTCTTTAAACTAAAATTCCAAAAAGTCTCTTTACCGAAATTCACAAAGCATTTTTTTATTTAAAAACTAACTGTATTAAAGTTACAGTAATATTTCATATTTACTACGATATTATCCCCGATTATGGTCAACCAGTATGTTTATTTTCGCCTGGGTTGATAATAATAATAATAATATTTGAACAGATTGAATCAAAGTCGTTTATAAATTTACTATCAATGTGTTTGAAAGGCATAAATCAACGTGTTATAAAAGGAAATCGAATAGAATCAACATATTATAATTTCACTCCGCCCATTTTACCTGTGCGCATGCGCAATATTGCCGCTGACAAATGATTATTGCCTCTATCCATTGCGTGTGGTGTTAAGGTTATACAAGCATGGCAAATTAAACATTCACTGTAATAAAATGATACATCAAAATACATACACATGTTTCCAATTTACAACAAGCGGTATGAGTGGAGTTTAAACCTACTTTTCTATATTACAGTGTTGTCAGCGGTAAATACCGGAGCTATTCAAGAAGTCGGCTAGAAGTTGACACTTAGTGAACATGTTCCAGAATACGGTGTAACGGAGTTAAGAGTTTTTCAGGATTACAACATTACAACTAAATTTCGGTAAACATCCTCAGAGGAAAGCTGTTGTTATATGTTTATGGCTATAAATCATCGAGATCGATTCATCATCAGCGAGCGGATGTTCATTAATTGGTAAGTAATGTCAATATATTATATTAATTATTATCACTCAGAACGATGAAACCCATTTGTGATTGTTTTGCTAATTTGTAGCTGTATATAAAACTTACAACTGATATGCATATTTTAACATATTTGCTCAAAACTTTAACTTGTATTTATTTTATTTTTTAATTAACTAACATCATGCGACATCGGAATATGTAAACTTTATGTACATGTCTTAATAAATATTCACATTTGTTTTCATTTTTTTACCGAAGATATTGCAAAAAATTAAATAAGACACTTGATTTTTGGTCGATCAGAATTTGACATATTCGATACATGTTCAGTTTTTGACACCTGTAATTAATAGAAATTAGCGATTGAATACTGCTACCTGTTGAAATGTCAGACCTGTCAAAACGAAAGTGTGATACACACAAGAGTCACTTAGTAATCAAGCAAGGTTATAAATCGATTGCACTACACATGATTTATCATTAGTCTGGAAAAATTATCTGAATCGAACACACTGATAAGTCTGTGGCGATGCAGAAATTTAAGGAGTAAGTGAGCATAAGTTGGCAATCTTCAGTTGTTTCGTTTTCTTTGATTACAATTTCAGTATAGTTATGCTTGATTAATATCCTCACTGTGTAAATATTGTGATTTACAAGAATGTTCTCTTTTTTCCCTACAGATTATTAAATCAGCTGGAATAAATCAGCTTTCTGCAGGAACCAGGGGCGTTCTGTTACTCCCAGAACATCAATCAAATACGCAGGATTAACTTGAGACGCAGTGCCGTGCAACTTGATTCTTTATATTTAATCAAGTCTGCGTGTTTTACTATTAATATCTGCACGAGGTTGTGCAAAACTTACAAACTTTCAGATGCACGTGTTATGAAGACGTGCACGGCATTCTGTATGGCGGGAATCGGATTCACTGTTGGACTTTTGTGTGGACTACTTTTTCACCTGCCGGCGGAGACTTTGCCGGCAAATACCGTTGAAGGACATCACCTTTCAAGACTCCGCCGCGTTGCGCAGTCGGATCAGGAGTCGAATGGTTCGTGGATCGAACATGCCACCTCGGAGTATAATGGATTGAATATTGCAGATAATGAACTGCAAGGAACGGCTAATAAACAAGGATTTCGAGAGAGCTCAGTGAACACAGATTACGTGGATTTGAATGCGGTAAAGCTGGATCAACATGGATTTCAAGTGATTAAAAGTGAAAAATCGCAGTCTTTAAACGCATTAAATAAATATCCGAATAGGAATTATGATTCTGTGGTGTATGTAAATCCAGATCAACACAAGCTTGTGCTTAACAATAATAATATAAATAATGAAAACGATACTAATCAAATATTGAGACCATATGCTAAGGATACGCCATTAGGCAATCCTGTCAAAGCAGATAGAAATGAAGAGCCAAGTCAACCGGAAAACCACTTGGCTGCCGGTGAAACTGTACCCAGAGGTAACAGGCTGCAGTCCGGTGACAAAATTGAAATTGACAATTATCGAACAGGATCATTATCTCCTGGACGTGAAGTAATCAATGGCGTATATTGGGGAGATAGTGTAGTACAATCATGCCCACAAGGTTTCACAAAAGACAAACACGACACTTGGAGGGCCAAGGTCGCCGATGATAAATTTGTCAAAATGGACGAAGGCTGTGGCCGAATGCAAAACAGGCAGTTAACATTCCTTAGTACAGACAAGGCGTGTGCCAGGTACAGATTAAATGTGGACCAGATCCAGGGAGAAATATACTCGTATTATCTCAGCAAATTGCTGTGTATAAATAACGTCCCTCCCTCCATGCTGCAATTAGCGGACACTAATCAAGACCAGTGGCGAATGGTTGGCAAAGAGGTGGCCAACGCGCAGTGGTCCGAGGAAAAACCTGTGATCATATCTCAGTGGATTGAGAACCTTTCCCCATCCTACATTCCTGTGGAGTTTAGAAACTTGTCTAAAGTTCTCCACCCGAAAGACGTGACTGAAAAAGTGAAATTAAATGGTGATAAATTATACAATGGTATAGACGGTAGCTCGTTATGTGATCTACTTCAGTGGTCAGATCTTATCATTTTCGACTATCTGACAGCTAATTTAGACAGAGTGGTCAATAATTTGTTTAATTTGCAATGGAATTCGCACATGATGAGTAAACCTGCCCATAATTTAGAGCAAGGCTCAGACGGTAACCTTGTGTTCTTGGACAACGAGTCCGGTCTATTCCACGGATACCGACTTTTAGACAAATACGGTTCTTACCATGAAAAACTCCTCAATTCCTTGTGTATTTTCAAAAAGCAAACTGTAGATAATTTACGACAATTTGTCGCTTCTGACAGCATTAGTGAATCATTACAATCAATATTCGAAGAGAACGAGCCCTTACATCGACACATACCACGAATCCCGCAGAAAAATATCAAAATTTTAAAATCTCGTATGAACGATATTTTACGACAGGTTCAAAAATGTGAATCTCAGGTTAGATAAAGTAGATTAGCAAACAAATTAAGTCATTAAACTTGTATATAATACTATAAGTCTTTCTGGTCAGTAGACTTGTTGGTTTAAAGTTAAAGACAGTTGCCATGTGTATCCATATTGGTTAGCATTTTTCATTGTTATGCGTTGTTCGTCCAGATAAGACAAAAATATTCCCGGTTTATTTGAAGATTGATGTTTAATTAAATTACTCTTTTTAAATTATTTTCGTTTATTTCACGCAAAATAGTTCGTAAACTAGAAAAAGGAGAATAGTCATTCCACGCAGTTAATTAATTCATAACATTTCACTTTCAACCAGTTTAGTCAATTCATGTTACGACGTTTAAATCTTGATGTTTATTTAGTAGCAAAATTGCGTAAAGATAGGGAACATAGATTTTATTGATAGCAGACGATAATAATCGATGTGGTGACGCTTCAGTAACAGATGAGTTTCCGTTTCCGCCGGAGGATACTCTGTGTCATTTGAATACTTTCTTGCTTACGCCCTAAGCTTACATACATAAACTCATTTGAAAATCCTGCATCAAAAACATTTAAACAAATTACGCATAATTTTGATTTTTTCGCCTTTAGCTTACAACCACAAACTTAATTAGAATGTTTTGCATCCAAAATATGTGAAAACGAACTAGCCCTTTCGCTTAAAACTAACCATATTAATATATCTTTAAGATTTCGTTAATATCAATGATTGACACATTTAGGCTAAGCAGCTTGTTCCTGAAAGAGTATGAAAATTTAGTAAAATTAAAATGAGATCTCTTCTCTTTTTGAATTTCAAAAATGAGATAAGACTTCAGGCAACAACTGTAGGAAAATTCGTGTCGCAATGTAAAAGATATTGTCATAATTAGACGGTTAAATTCGAATCCAAGATGATTTCCAAAAATTTTGTATAAAAAATAAATAAAGCGAAAATAAGTTAACGTTTGATAAAAGCTAATATGTCATTTGAAAGGCAAACAAATTTCGTAGAAATCTGCGAAACTTGTTCAGTTACTGTTCATGATACAGCTATAAGGAAATCTTGCCATAATTTACAATGAAATTATATATTATATGCATACTTGTTCCATTGAAGTTATTTCATATTTATTTTACTATCCCAAAGTGAAAATGTTTCCTTTTTGTAAATATCTTTTCAAGTGTTACAGTATTAATAACTAATTATATATTTTATTAACTTTCTTAGATTTAATAATCCAACTCTATAATCATTCCCTAAATGTAGCTAACAAGTTTTTAAATGTGAAATATACAGAAAGATAACCAGAAATAACGGCATTTTTAGAAAAATGTAACATTTAATAATCGTATTTTGGTTTTTAATTATTTGACATAACCACACTATTCAAAGTACCATGAAATAATATCATGTAGTTTCCTACGAATGCATAATTTTGCATATGATATTTTAATTGATCACATTTGAAGGGCTGAGTCCGAGTCTTATTTGCAATTTTCTAATTCGGCGGGTTGCCATGATCCGAGCCTCATGGCTTTTAGTGTTCACTGCATTCCGGTTCAGCTGTATATAGATCACGTGACTGCCGTTTCTCGCGTTAGTACCGTACAGTATTGTTTAGTGAGACTGAGAACAACATGTGACATCTTTTCGTCAGTATTCCAATATTTGAATTATTACACAGAGTTATATTCAGTGTATATTGCAAAAAATATCCCAAATTTCACTCCCCATGAGTTTTTTTTTATTCATTTTAGAGTTTTTAAATTAAGTTTGACATAATTGTTAGAAACTGATACCGTTCAAGCCTAAATTTTGGAGTTGATACTTACGCATGTTTGAAGTACCCAATATAAATGGTTCTTGTGTATGTTACGCCAAAAATGTCAAAATCATTCCAATGTTCAGAGTAAAATTCGTCTGACGAAATTTTTTCCGTATGTTAAATAGTATTGTTGAAACACAATATTTGTAAATGTAAACATGTTATTTGATGAACAAATGCAATTGATAATTGTATATATACAAAGTTGTTAATGATGTAAATTAAGTGTGTCTGCACAGTGCTAACGTTAATATGTGTTTGTGTAAATGTTGTTAATTCATTGGTCTATATTTATATAAATGGGGATCAAATCCCTTAAAACATTCCAGCTTTGTCTCTTGTTTCTTTCACCAGCCAAGTCAAGCCATGTTTCAAGTGAAGGCAGTTGCTTTGACTTGGGTCAAATGGCTTTTCAGCCTAATTAGACTTACAAAAATGGTACCGGTCGTCGCATGGTTTTGTCCTTTTTACAATGAAACTATATATGCATTTTGTTCGAATGAAATGAAGTTTTATCATATTTATTTTACTCCCCCAAAAAAGTAAACTGTGTTAAAAGGATAAACAGACCCCTTTCTAAAATATACATTATTATTAAGAAGACTGTACCATTTACAAGGTTCGGTAAACAATGATATTATAAGTTGTAATATTTAGAATTACTTCAAAAAAAAAAAATAAAAACAAACATGGAATGAATCTTTCCAAGTCCAGGATGTTCATGTACCCAGTATTATACTTTGAGTAGTTTCTGAATAACTATGATTTTTATTTGAAGTACGTGTGTTTAAATTTTGGAAAGAAACTGTAAACCAAATTTTATATTCAGTTTCATTTTCAACAATAAATTTACAACATCACTATAGATATATTATAATCATCACATGGGGAATTTACAACATCACTATAGATATATTATAATCATCACATGGGGAATTTACAACATCACTATAGATATATTATAATCATCACATGGGGAATTTTTTAATATTTTAAAAAAAGATGAATTTTTGCAATTTTGACAAGCAATGGAAGAATATTGTATTTGAATAGTTACTCTGCCATAAGTAAATACCATATAATGAAATAAGGAAAAGGTTTTGAATTTTAGTTCAGTTTTCTAACATTTTTAACATCATTTTAAATGGACTTATAAGTAGAAACGATTTCAAGTGACACAAAAAGGGACATATTCCATTTTTAATATTGTTAGTATGGGCCATTAGTGATTACATAAAAAACTTTAATGAGTGCTAGGCCTTTCTGACCTTGGGATAAACTTGCCTTAATATCGCGAAACTATTAATATACAATGGAATATGAACTCAAAGTCAGTTTTAAATGCTCGCTTGATATTATAAGGAAGATTTGTATATCGGAACATGATTTTATTTAAATCATCAAGCATTTTTAAATACAAACATAAATTCAAACAGTGAAGTTGGGTTATGAGTTCGAACATGAGGTCTTTCATGATGTTGAGGCAGGTCTCCAAGTATGGTTGTTACCAGCCAGTTGTAAAGCCGACTTTACATATCAAGAAAAAAAAACGACGTAATGAAAATAGGCGTCCAAAGCGTGTCGATGTAATGAAGGTGCCATACGGTGTAATGTCAACCGAGTTTTATTAACACCGTGCTTCGTGACTTGCATTTTACAGCGCATCTTTTATTTGCTATTTGCTTAAGGATATTTATAATCCGGCAATATCGTTTAGTGTCGTGACATTCAAAAACATAGACATTTACTTCTCTGTTTCAATATATACTTCATAAAAATGTGTGTACTTTAATGTAGAACCTGGAAAAAGTTTTTAAAGAAATTTCAGCCGGACAAAAGATCATGGCAGCTGTAATAACAATAGGAAATCCATCACCAGTTATCTTAAAATTTTAGTCGGTTTCAAAATTCGAGCACCATTGTAACGCCGCATAGGAGCATCGCCGCATAAACGAATTTTTGTTCGTTATGCGGTGATTTTCAACACATAAAAATACTTTTTTTATGCGGCAAAAAGGCACACTTTTGACAAAACAAATACTTGTACAAAAGTGGTAGATGTATATAATATCATCACTATTGGACTTTTAGAGAGGTACATTCCGACAAAGATTTAGAAATATCGATTTAACTGTGAACCAAACCGGTTGACTTTTTATGCCCCCACGAAGCGGGAGGCATTTAGAGTTGCACTCGTCCATCCGTCCGTCTTGTGGCATCAACTCCTCAGAAACAGACGGATATCATTGTCATCAACATTATGATCATCGTTTTCTTCAAATATTAGAACTCTGTTTTAATCTTTATAATTAATGGTTAAATTAATCCTCTTTATACGGCAAAAAGGCACAGCTGCGCCGCATACAAGAAATTTCTGCTTTATGCGTTGAGCGTCGCCGCATAAACGCGTTCGATCTGTTTTGCGTTGAAAATCACCGCATAAACGAACAAAAATTTGTTTATGCGGCGATGCTCCTATGCGGTGTTACATACCATAAATACATGTTTTACCCATCTGTTAATTCCAAGTTTTGTTACAAAACATTTTTATCATAAATAATTGACCAAACTTCAGTTTGATCGAAATGGAACTCGAGACATTGTTTTTTGAACGTGTATTTCGTTAGAGACCTGTGCCCAAGATCACAAAACTAAATTTGGAGATCAGTCTCAAATCTCAAGCATCTGATTGGCTGAAATGGCGACCAGTCGCCATTTCAGCCAATCAGATCCTTGAGATTTGAGACTGAGCTCAAAAATTAGTTTTATGATCTTGGGACCTGCCAACATAAAACTTATCTCTTCACTCCATGTATACACATTTTAAAACTTGTTTGACCTGTGTGGACTCAGATCAGCCTTTATATGCGTGATCCGCCTGATCTGGATCTTCACTTGTCGCATCTTGGTCAAATATTACCTAATGAATCTAAAGGCGAGCAGTAAAGATCCTAATCTGACTGGACGAATGTGCCGGATGATCTGGATCTACACCGTTCACCAATGCAAGAAAAGTTAAACTGATCACGAAGACCATAAAGAGATCGCAAATTTATGTTCAGCTGGTTTTTATTTTACATTTTGCCAAGATGCTTAACATTTCCATCATCTTACTTTATTACACCATGAATAAAGGCACCTTTGTATCAATTCAGAGAAACGATTTCGTAGCGTAGCAACAGAAAACTTGAATTCACAGATGTGATTCAACTTTCAGAAATTATTCTTATTTATATCCAATGAATATAAGTTTACCGTTGTTGAGTTTTAATTAAAAATATTTTACAAGACACGATTTGAAATCAAGATTTTCTATAGCTGAACTAAGTTTACAAGCCTAGATTTTAACTCCTGAATTTCAGGGGCGAGTCTAGAGTGGGGGTTAGTAGGGATGTTCGAACCAACCATTTGAGCAGCAATATTTGATTTTCATGGGTATTCATGGGACAGAAAGTTTTAAAGTATCATAGACTAACTACATTAACGTATTTCTTTCTGGAAATCTTGCATCCGACCATGATCATGTTGATGTCTCAACATCATAAAGCTCAATGTTGATTTCTTACTAAATGAATAAGCAGAAGGGATTATCGCACTTAATTTTCTTTCTCTGCACACCCTCCACAAACAATGAACAGAACATAAGTAGCAGACCACAGAGAATGTTAAGGATTACTGATACATTAAGGCCTCAAGTGGATTCACTATCATCTAGAATGTGCAACGGTTCTTTGTCCTTGCTGACACTCCTGTTATATTTATGAAAAAAGTCAAGCAAATTACACAATAGTGAACCAGCTAATTTAAAAAATTAAAAAATAGTTTAAAGGCAAATTGAACACGATAATCAAAAAATAACAGTTATAACACGATAGTCATGGTTAACAAATAGAACACGATAATAAAAAAGAACAGTTATAACACGGTAGTCATGGTTAACAAATAGAACACGATAATCAAAAGAACAGTTATAACACGATAGTCCTGGTTAACAAATAAAACACGATAATCAAAAAGAACAGTTATAAAACGATAGTCATGGTTAACAAATAGAACACGATAATCAAAAAGAACAGTTATAACACGATATTCACGAAGAACAAATATAACACGATAGTCAGGTAGAACAAATATAACATAATAGTCATTTATAACAAATAGAACAAGAACACGATAATCACAAAGAAAAAACAGTTAAAACACGATGACCACCTATAACAAATAGAACGCGATAGTCAAGGAGAACAAATATAGCACGGTTATCACAAAGAACAATTAAAGCAAGATGATCACAAAGAACGGTTATAACACGATAGTCAGGGAGAACAAATAAAACACGATAGTCTTGGAGAACAAATAAAGAACAATAGTCACTGAGAACAAATAGATCTTGTTCGTAACGGCGAACAATTAAAACATGAGAGTCACGGAGATCAAATATAACACGATAGTCACGGAGAACAATTAGAACGGACCGTCTCGACTCGGCGGTAGTTTTTGGCCAGGTTATTGTATACAGACGTTGGACAACTACCTCATGAATCATCAAGCGTCAACTTGAAGGTGCATCACAACTACATAAACCTCTTTCTTCTCTCTTCATTCAGTGTCCGTGATTGATGGTCTACCATCCTCCTACAAGTTGTTTGATAACATTGTTTAACAGCAATTAGTCTTCGCATTATGGATGTGTCGCGAACTTTTCTCATCAGTCTTTTCTCTTTTTTGTAAAACAGTTGTGTTTCCGCGTACTTTCCCCCAATTGCGTCAACAAGTTTTACAGGACGTAACGGTGAGGTTACTGGCTCTTTCCACGGTGACTGGAACAACCAGCTGGTTTTTGCTACGGTCACTGGAAGGACGGGCATTGAGACTGTAACTGTCAAAGGGAAGCATCTTGGCTCGTTATGTTTGCTCCTTGATTATTTGATTCTTCGGGAGTGTCTCTCTTTTTGATTAGAAAAAAAGTATTTAACTACATATAAACAATAACACACACATAGACCCAAGAAAGAAATGCAGGTTAAATGTATGCTTGTAATAACTAACAACAAGCGACAAGGTAAAATTCATGTTTTTTTTTCTTTATGCGTATCATAAGTTGTTTTAATAAACATAGATAAATCAACAAAAACTTGATAATGTAATGATTGCAGCAGAAACAGTTAACACAAATATTACAATGTCTGTCTTATACATCATATGTGCATATCACAACATGTCATAATATTATCTAGAAAAATTGAAATGTTTTTATCATGAATTTTTGGCAAATTACAGACATGCGTTTCTCATTACGTGTCTCTGTGAGGTGCTGATAAGCCTGCACTAATGAGATGTATCACTGTGTTAACACGATGCTCATACTCTACGTAAACTGTTTGTTCTTTCATTTGAGATATGATCTCTTATTAATTTATTTAAGTGATTTCACGATTATTGATGTTCAAAATTTAAGTTAATTTCGAGTCAAAAGGCAACAAGCAAGCGTGAAAGGATTAAATCAAGCACAGAACACAGCAAATATATAAATCCCAACAAATCGAGCTAGTCTGAAAAGAACGGACAAAGTTGCCGGTTGATCAGCAAAGAAAGAAAAACGATGCAAATAAGGAAATGATAAAAGCATGGTAAGAAGAAAGAAGAAGATTCAGACAAACAGATCGATGGTTTGAGGAAGCAGAGTTAGCAGAAACCAAAGGTCGAAACGGCGCACGAACTAAATGACCGATTATAACAATAAATATAAATAAATAAATAAATAAATAAACGCCAATTAAGTACTGCATCTGAATGACGTTTCAATATTCTGTCTTCTAAGGTTGGTATCATTCAATCTTAACTTAAAAAAAAGAGAAGCGATGTATTCAACAATGAACAGACATATTCCCTATCATCATGCTACATCTTAAAATTAAATCACGCAGATCGTAATAAAACATACACACTTTCATCAGGCCATGCTTTATTTCAACTACTCCCGTCGGAATTTTTCTTAAAATCGTAAATTTACATATACTCTGAGTACACAGTGGAGAATGAATGGGATGCTTCATTGAAAACTTATTGAGCGTTAACACTTGTTGATAATGAATGCTCTTTTATTTATGATTTACATCGAGATATTTTAAGGTTAATTTGAATAACATGGAAGAATAACACGAACACAGTTGATTAATTATACTTGGTATGTCTTGATAATCAGGGATTAAAGTCATTATGGCGAAAGTGATTGCGCGTACACTGTGTCCTGACCGCTCAACAGATTTTATACCGCTGGCATGTATTTAGAAGTGATAACCTTTGCAGTGCCAGATGCTCCCTCCTCTGAAGCTTCCGGCAGCGTCTCCGCTGTTGTGTTATATCGACTTCAAACACAGGAAATAGTGCGGAAAATCCATCCATGTCGTTTGGTAAAATAATAACATAATGTCAACGTCTCATTGTCTAAATAATCCAACAACATCTAGATAGCTTGGTAAAATAATTCCAACCCGCGGCAGTGTACAACCGTCAGGGAGAATCCTATCCAACGAGTAATGTCAGGAACACGTTTATCATGGACTGGCTCATAGAAGGTACAATGTGTCATAAGCCAATGCAGGTCGAATGAAGCCAGTGTAGCCAATGTAGATGCAAATGTGCCCCCTCTCTACTCTTTAAACTTCCTTGAGTTAAATTATTTAACCAAGGAGCTGGTATTATTGTTTGTTCTTGGGAGAATTTCAAACGAAAGTTAGCTGTTAGTCTAGCCCGGAAACTCTCTCGTGTATAAAAAGGTGGAAATTAATTCAACAGGGAATTGGTATCTTTGTTCATTCTGGGGAGAAGACAGCGGACAAGCGTGCGGTTAGTGCAACCCATAACCTAGCTTGAACCACTTATGGCAATAAAATATTTACTTCTCATTATATCTTAGCGGTGGCACTGCTAGATTTTTTGTTTTATCATTTGTTGTGGGATGTCGGTGTTTATTTTAACTTGATTATTCATGAATAAATTTTTCATATAACCGATTTTATTTCTGTCATGTTGTTTTGGGAGGCGGTTGAGCGTACGGTTCCCAGCAATTATACAACAGAGACTGGAAACCAGTATCAGATGTCTAGCTCTGACTGGTTGACTTCATTTTAACTAGTAAGCTGCTTTACCCTGTCTGGTTTTATGCTGTTTGGACCTCTTGATTCAATACATACTAATATACTTAAGGACTTTGAAAACGCACCCTTGGGATAAGTGTATATAAACATAGAAGACGCCTTTTATATCAAACATATTATATAGCTGTGTAAAGTACAACTCATTGCCGTCATTTTGATACCAAAATATTTAAAATTGGTTCATTGATAATAAAAATATCGCGTCTTCAAGACAGTAACCCTGAAATCAAAAGTAACACTTTAGCCAATACAAGCGTTCGTTTTCAATGATATGCCTTTAATTGTAATGCAAGCTCTATAGGCGTGAAGTGTTACTTTTGATTTTAGGGTTACTGTCTTTAACTCGCAATATCTTTTGTATAAATAGACCAATCTTAAATATTTTACTATCAAACTGACGGCAATGAATTGTACTTTACAAAGGTATGTGAAACATTTCATTTCAAAGGCCTTTTCGAAGTTAAAATACACTTATCCCAAGGGTGCGTTTTCAAAGTCCTTAAGTATACATGCATGTACAGATATAAATAGTAACATACGCAGGCCTTGATCCTTTTACATTAACAAACTTGTTTTAACAAAAGGCATTTTTTCATTCATGTCAAATGTATAAAATCAACATCACATAATGAATCTAAAACGATATATATCCTTATTATTTTACTTTTTTATTTATTGCTTTCTATACTGCTCAATTCTAACGAGATATGATTTTCCTGAAATAACTTTAATTTTTTTTTGTCGTTTAATAAATGTCGACTATGTTGTTTAATAGCCTGTTTTGTTGATTATGATTGTTGTAGTTTTAAAATATTTCCGACTTATGACTTACTTAGATCTCTGAGACTAGCTGCACGTTGAAGAATCCCAGCTACGTGCGGTGTTCACCCGAGTAGTTCATCAGGATTGCGAACTTTTCAACAAGAAATCAATCATAAATAAGTTTAGTCAACATCCTCTAATTTTCAAAAATCATAATTTCCCCGTACCCACTTATTGTCAATTTCAACATTTATACAACATTGTCGACATTCTATTCAGGACTATTGACAATGTCGTGAAAATCTATTAAAAGTTAAATAGTTAATAAAAATTCTACCACCTTCATATTTGCTCAAGGGTTATCTATAATCATCCAGTTGGATAAAAAGGTCTCCAATTGAAGAAGATAATAGCAGAGCTGGGACATTTTGATATTTTCAAAAACCTATTTGGAATAGAAACCCGCGAAGCACGGTGCATTTTTGATACAATTTAATTGAGAAAAAAAGTTGGCACTGTGACATTTATTATTAAGCATATGTTTGCACTCGGGAAAGTAAATATTTTAATAAAATAAATATAATTATAATTTGAATGAATTTCAGACAATTTGCATATTTATAAATTAAGGTGTATTCGTGTGAAAATTGCATATGCTAACATCGTAAATTACATGTTTAAACAGATGTTTGTTTTATATCCAAAGAAAAAACTGAGAAAGAGGGCTCACAAGATTGACACAATCCATGACACAAAAGGCGCAACTGATTTCATTGAAGTAGCAGAGATTTTTTTTCAAAATTAATAGAGAATAACCTAGTCACAAACCTTTTCGCACCGTCATTAAACTATTCAACTCGTGGGCTGGATGTTGCTAAATATATTTTTAATACACTATATAATTTAAGTTACTCTATTGACAATCATACAGAATAACAGAATTATTTGAACATAGTCTGTATTGAGGTTATGGTCCAATACTTGAAACCAGTTTTCTCTAATCAGTTTTCTCTAACCAGTTTTCTCTAACCAGTTTTCTCTAACCAGTTTTCTCTAACCAGTTTTCTCTAACCAGTTTTCTCTAACCAGTTTTCTCTAACATTAAGAGACATTTCAAACAAAATTTGTCTTGAGAAAACGGCTGCCGATTGATGTCTGGAGTTAAATGTCGATGAAAATGTTTTTTAACTGGAGTACGGTGCTCTTTATATGATTAAAATCGGTCCAGAAACTACTGAGAAATATGCAAAAAACCTACCTGAAGCGAGGGATTTTGTGTGTGCACGACATTCTAAAAGTCATGTGTCTAGCCACCCTGAGAACATTTCGCGGGGGAATTAGACATGTCATCTGCAAGCTATTCAAACAGTAACAAAAATACTTAGTCGAATATCATAATTGTAAGACGAAATGCTTTCTTGGAGAATTATTTACAATGCATTCTTGGTCGGTAGCACTGGCATGTGGTGTGTGACACGTGGTCTTATGTCACGTGTGAAAGCTGTTGGGTATCCATTGATCATGGAATCGTGTAAAAACAACCAAACATACCGAACGTATATGTAAACTATCATAAAACATGACTCAGTAAAAAAACTGTTAACTCGGTATTCGTATTTCAGGCATTGAAGTCGTTAATTGTCCCCCGCACTTCAGAATCCCGACAAATTGGTCTCCAGGAAAGCCTTACCATCGACTTCAATTAGTCCTCACAAAGGTAGACGTACCTGACATCTTGTTATCAGTGTTTAACGTCTGAATGGGTAAAATGGAAAACTCAAATTGCTTTTAAATTGATTAAAATTTGCTATTTCAATTACGAATATCAATTTGTTGATTTTCATAGCCTCTTTTGAAACAGGCTGTTATGTTCGCAATATCTGCATAGCAACGTCGTCTTGCTAACCTCATCATGTAAAGATATTTTATTTCATCTGTATATTTTCTTTGATAAAGTGTTTTAAGTACTTAATTTTAAGGACGTTGTAACAAAAGACTTTGAATGTTATCTTTTAGATGTACGGACATCCCTGTTTGTCTAAAACGTTTATCTTCCAGTCCGACGTAGAATAATAAAGACGCTTGTTTAATAAATTAAAAGGTGACAATCTTAATTAAGTGTTGGAATTTCAGACGATTTAATAAGTTAATCTCTGATACACAATATATTGTTGACTGTGGGTTTCTTTTTTGCAAAACGTGAATTGAGAATTTAAGTCATTAATTCACGAGAACACTGGGTTGCACACAAATGAGCCGGGTGTCTGCTTGTGGATGTTATTACGCAATATTGCGACCCACGCTGCTTTCTGGAATCTTCGTGGGTGTGAACTGCTAAACCATCTCATTGATTAGAGAAAATAATCGTTCTGTGACGTTAATCATATTGCCAAGCTTCAGATTTCGAAAGTTTTATTTCTGAGACTAAGGTAGCTTAAAGAATAACACAAACAATACTGTATTAAAATTATGTGCATGATCTAGCAAACAGGCTGCAAAATATTACACTTTTTGAAAATAACACAACCTGAGACGGTTGACTTAAAGATGAAGGGTTTAAAAAGAAGAAATAACATATCAGACTTATGATGATTATTAAGCTATTTGCAAGTTTATAAATTTAGGCAATCCCTCCTACTCCCTACACCATACATTCACTCGATCTACCTACTAAATGTACTTCATCTGGAAGCTCTATCTGGACTGTCACTAGTATTTTGTAGTTCTATCACTGGATACCCTTACTACACGGTCTTACCCTTCCAGTCGTGTTGTCTACCAATACTAGCCATTGCTACTACTTTTGAGAACCAATTAGATTACCAGCCGCTCCCCACCACAAGGACTTCCCTCACCTACCTCTATGCCCAGGCTCCATCAGGAGACGTGACGTGTCAGCCTGACTTTCTGAGGTGGATAGCGGCAGATGTATGTGTGTATTTTATACTAATAATATACCTATGAATGATTTTAACACAATACAGCGTGCACAAGTTAACAATACAACGAGGCGGATCAGTCAATCCATATCCCACAGTGTGGTTTTCTGATTCCGTATCTCTACAGTTATCTGTGTTATATGCGACGTCATAATGACGTAATACTACATTGTATATTCTGATCGTAATTTACCGGCACATACTGAACTCCAAAATAGGAAATTTCCGTTGATGTTATATAACCATTACGACATTTGTACCCATCATCTGCGTTACTATATTGTGTAAACCATAATTAAGGGAACATTATAACAGTATGCAGTCTGTAGGTTCGTATCATTTCTCGGTGCGTACTGTAAATCATATTACAACTTCGGTTTTGCGTGATAGGCCTATTGTTTACACACAAAACTCGAATGATAAGAACCTACAGACTGCATACTGTTATAATATTACAATTTTTTATCGTCGCTACCGGAAGACGCCTCCAGAAGAGTGTTAAGACATTTTAATATTGTTTTGTATGACAGTGCAAAGATACAGAGGACTCAACAATTCCAGAATCGCCCCAGTTTTTTTAAGCACCACTTCAAACGACCTTGGACCCGCCCGACTCCGAGCCCTATTAGGTCCTCCACCAGGGCGGATAATCTTGTAACTACATCCTCTGTGGTGGATGGCCCATCCAGATCGTTGCCCCCTACGTGCAGAAAAACAACATCAGGCCCAAGATCCCAAATCTTCGGTAGATAATCAAATAGGTTGGTATGTACGACTACCTCCGTACCCCATCAATGTAACCTCCACATGCCCTAGCTTCTGTTATTCAATTTCCTAACCTAAACGTGGTTTAAAAGAGTCCCCAAACAAAACAGCTTTCCTAGTGGCCATAGTGAAAAGTAAATTATCCAAAGATCGCTGCAAACTGATGTATTGTTATATGAAAACAAATTTGACATTTAAGCTGATTTGTGGAGGTTTTGTATTTTTAACATATTCATTCACAGAATGTGGAATTGAAATAGAAATCTTTGCTGGAAAAAAAGAAAAAAAATAATTTTATGAATAATTGACATAGATGTTGGGAAATGTAAGTTTCATTAATGTTAAGTAATTCAAACAGTTCTATTTTCCATTTAATTGGATCTGATATAGCACAGTTAGTGCAGATAAAGTCTTACTGCCATGGCGATCAAATCTCAGCAAAGAGAAATAAAATTATATTTAAATTTACACGTTTTATATCCATGGAGGGAAGTAAAACGTTATAATTCCAATTATACTTAACTTGTGGTAAGCAATCTTGTACATATATAGCAATCTTTAACCACATCAGTATTATATTCAAGAATGTCTTACCGTAGCAATACAGTGTGTGCCCACTGCTGTCACAGCCTAGCTTGCCATGATTGGAGGATATTAATCATTTATCAATTAACGAGATACTGGAACGGATTGATCTAGCACCGGAAGCTAGCTTTAGGTCTAACGTAACAATCGATATAACTAATTACACACTCTTTTTGACGTATATACCAGGAATATGACAGTTTAGGTCATACACAATGTACGCATTCATATTTATCTAAATAGATTTTATATTAAAATATTTTTACGATTGTCTGTAAACTTTCTGTCAAACTAAGTGTTTTAGTTGTCTTTTAAGCTGATGTAACATAGCGCCTAGGAGATACCGTGTTTCCCTGAACGATGTTGAGCGAAACAAGTACCTAATAATTATAATGTTGATCTAACATTACATATATGGTTTCAGTTGGGGATGGAACCCCGACCACCTGCGTACCAAGATAAGAGCAGCGAAACAAAAAAAACGGCTCAAAAGCACGTGGACATCACAGAATCAAGTGCATTGTTAACATTTAATGTTTTTGAAGCGAAGTTGTTAAAGTGAAGACTAGAAAACCTCAGGGAACGGAGCATGCCGAAGTGACGGGGGATTCTTGACTGTTAAATATTCGCACTTAATGACTTAGTGTTTTAAACAATTTTACTTATGATTTTATTACCTTATGAATATTCATCATATATCTGACACTTAATGATTAAGTGGTTGCAGCGATAAGAAGACTAAGTGCAGAATATTTAAACTTATTACTCAACGATTGGATGGAAAATTGAGATAAACACAAAGAAGATAAATCCTTGAGTTTTCGTGTTACGCCGACTCTTATTAACTAGAGACCGGGTAAATTTGTAAACAAGAAATATCTTTAAAAAAGATAAACGGCGTTGATGGAAAAGATTTATATATACATGTATATAAGAAAGAAAGAAATACAGAGAGGCGAAGCAGACACAGTTTAGTTAGTTTATTTTACTTGTTATAGCTGTTGACGAACCCTCCCTGCCTTCTTAGTATGACCAAGAGATTAAGCGACCGAATCATGACGACTTATAAATTCATTTAAAGTGTCTTTCAAAAAAAATGTTGAAGCTGTTGCAACAATTTCATACAGTAATAACATGTCGATTAAAGAAGCAATGTATGACATTAAGTCTTGGTCTACATTTATTCAGTTTCAATAAAATACCTCTTGTAGAGTTAGAACTCAAGATGAATAAATGTCATTGAAATTTAATATAAATAAATAAAAAACATCCTGTTACAAGAGCGAAATCTACCAACTTTTACGTAAATTAACTTTAAAAAAAGTGTCAGTACTGAGTATTGAACCCGGGGCCTCACGCTTGCGAGGCAAGAATGTTAGCCACTACACTACAATGAACTTGTATTTTGAACTTGAAATTAACAATCATTATCAAAGGAACTAGAGAGGAACCAGTAAGAACTAGAAATATCTATACTTCATTTTCGTTTTACACTGTGTACTGTACGCAAGTTTTTATCTGACACCCAAGAATATTCCATATAAAATTGTATTTAAGCCATCAATATTGACTTAACTGGTTATTTAAATCGTAAATATGTTTTTCTCCAATACAACACCCACTAACAACCAATCGAAATAATCTATTTGATTTTTCCGCTGCATAATAATAAAAATCCCACTAGATACCTCTCAACCCTGCTAGATGCCTCTCTGGTGTAAATAGCTACCAATCGAAATAGTTTATTTCATTTTCCCTCTGCATAATAATAGAATACGAGTATTATTTACAACATTTCATTGGTCGAAAAACTAGGTCAAAAGTGAGCTTAGACAGCTAACGCCGAAAAAAAGAAGAAAATCACAAAATCTTACTAGCGTTGAAAAAAATCGATCATTGCACGTTTCTAATAAAACAATAAAATGCAAATATTGATAGTAAAACAGTATTTTAATGTACAATATTTTAATTTGTGAAGCGTGTCCTTATCTGTATACTACAGTCAAGAGTCAAGAGTATTATGTAGACTGCTGTAAACTGTGTAAGGGATACATCCAATATCTTCCCCTTGCAAAGAAGGGTAGGTGAGCTAACTGCTTTAAGAACAGAGTGAACCAGAATAGAGATCTAGGAACCGTACAGGCTTAGGGCAAGGACAAATCACCAAAGGTTGTGCAGTAGGGAATCCTGTCCACGAACCTAATGAGTGACTGTAAAATATATAACCCATTGAGACATTCTAATGAACAAACAGCTTTAATGTAAAAAGTGAGAATCGGTACATTACAGTACAGAGCAGAACAGAACAGAACAGACTGGAACTGAGTTCTGTGAACCATAATTATAGACTAGCCACCAGACAAAAATTACAGTGTAAATCGTGAATAATTACGTTTGTAAACTGTTGAGAACTCGTTATATTAAGTTATTGTAAACTTGACTTGCACCTGTTTAAAGTGATTCGTGTAAAATACTTGAATACATATCTTATTTCATCCCTACCCAGCATCATTTGCATAAAGTTAATGTGGCGTCGTCACCCGATATACTTAGTCACACAGTGTTCTTCTCGAAAAATGGAAATAAAACATATGACAAAAGAAATATTGTAAACATCCATCTACAATAGACCGAAGCTCGCGTTTTATTAGTGTCATATAATATTCTGAAAGGTTATGGCCGTTTAGATGACAGATAATTAAAAAATAAAATGAAATACTCATTTATTCTACTTAGCATTGAATGAAATTACACAAAGCGCAGCATTAAGTGGTTATTTGGCATCAAAAATATGTTTTCTAGGTTAAAGGCGTCACTAAATGCGAGATTTCACATTCGTTTATATAATTGTTCTGAAGAAGGCTTTCACATTATAACAAAGCTTCAGTTTTATTTTGAATACATTTCACGTAACTCAAGCTAATTATTTTAGCTGCAGTCATAGCCTGATAAATTAGGTTTTATTGAGATGTCAAAACTGTTTAAGACATAGAAATCCTTATGATGAAATCATTTTTATTTATCATTATCGAAGCCGGCATAATGTTGCATTGAGTGGAAAACACTTCATGTCCAAGAATAACGTCTGAAATTATTTCTATTTGTTCAACATGTCAACCCAACAAAGTAGCAGCAATAGATTCACGAAGACATCTTTAAGCACAAACACATGTTTAACGAGCATCAAATCACATAACCATCGCCCCTCGGCTGTCAAAGTCTCGCAATGACAAAATGATAAGAATTTGCGACTTTGTTAGTTTCTCATTAATTCCGCCTAATGCAAGCCAGTCTTCGAGGCATTGCTCTCATATTTACCAAGATTCCCATGTTTTAGTAACCGCTTGAATGTGATGGAAATGCAAAATTAATGATAAAGGTGTCGCCTAGTTTATCGTACACCTTTTATTGTTATTCTGCGGATTTTTAATGAACATACAGTTATTATATTGTAATATCATTTAAATATCGCGTGGTTCTAATTTCGCGCAGAAAGCATAAATGATTTTTTCGGCGTTAGCTGTCTAAGCTCACTTTTGACCTAGTTTTTCGACCAATGAAATATTGTAAATAAAAATTATTATGCAGCGGGAAAATCAAATAGATTATTTTGATTGGTTATTAGTGGGTCTCGTTAATGATTTACCGTAACGATTTTTATATTGTGTGTTAGTATTTACATGGCACATATATGTTCGGGCATTTTCTTTTTAAAAAGCGATAATTGTATTGGAGTAAAAGATATTAACGGTATAAATAACCAGTTAAGTCAATTGATGGCTTAATACGATTTTATATGGAATATTCACGGGTGTCAGGTAAACACTCGAGTACAATACACAGTGTAAAACGACAGAGAAGTGCAGATATTTCTGGTTCTTACTGGTTCTTTCTAGTTCCTTTGATACTGATTGTTAATTTCAAGTCTAGACATTCAAATCGCCTTGGTGTAGTGGTTATCACACTCGCCTCTTAAGCGGATGCCCCGGGTTCAATACTAGGGAGGGACACTTTTTTTAAAGTTAATTTACGTAAAAGTTGGTAGATTTCGCTCTTGTAACAAGTTGTTATTATTTTCATTTATTGTATTTTAATAACATTTATTCGTCATTAGTACTAACTCTACAAGAGGTATTTTATTGAAACTGAATAAATGTACAGTTAACATTAGACATTCTTCTTTAATCGACGTATTATCACCAGACGAAATTTTTGCACGCTCTTTATTTCTTTCTTTCTTATATATAAAAATCTTTTCCATCAACGCCGTTTATCTTTTTTTAAAGATATTTCTTGTTTTTTCGCGCGGACAAATATTCACGAGGTTGTATAACACTCTTATAATTACATAGTAGGTGGTTTTATTTCGCATTGTTTTGATTTTGCGCACTTTCTACAGCCCGAATGTAAAATGCACGTTTTAAATGCATATTTATGTAAGAATTGCAAGTCGACTTAAAGCGAACCTTGCAACATAATAGCTAGTGAAGTTGATTAAAAGCTGTCCTCTAGAAGTTATAGGGCAGCTAAAAACACCTACAACAAATGAATGTTGGACTTTTACTTTAATTCCAAATGCTCTTTGCTAACGGAGCCAGTTTTTGCCACATTTATGACACGACCACCTCTATTATTATCAATATCGATATTTTTTCGGCGTAGCTGTCTATGCTCACTTTTGATTCGGCGTAGCTGTCTAAGCTCACTTTTGACCTAATTTATTAACCAATGAAGTGTTGTAAAAAATACTCGTATTCTATTATTATGCAGCAGGAAAATGAAATAAACTATTTCGATTGGTAGCTATTTACACCAGAGAGGCATCTAGCAGGGTGGAGAGGTATCTAGTGGGATTTTAAAACAATTAGTTCACTCTGTTTGAAACGATTATTGCTGTGACGTTTAGATCTTTGCTATTCTGTATAGTCGAAAGATGTTGAAATGAGGTACACCAGTGGTCGTCATTGGTTCGGTTTATTTGTCAAAAACAATACAGTCAATCTTTATTAACCTATCCAAAATGAAAGTGAACGTAGAAAGGAAGTGGAACTGCCTATAATATGCTACGCGATATAAACAATGAGTTCGCTATTTAAAATCTTCTCTTAATTTATTTTATTCTTTCAGCAAATGATATACTTCTAATATAAAATAAGAATAAACAAAATTAAGACCCTTTACAATATGTTTCTTATATAAAATGCATTCTTTATCACGACTGAGGATTGTACGATGTGTTTACTTGTCTTAAATCTGGCAACTACGTGTAATATGTTACGCGAAAAAAACTTTGAGTTCGCTATTAAAGCAATCGCACTCAAATCAGATCTAAGAACATGTTAGCGTAGCGGTTTTCAGGAGATGATTTTATATTTCCACCTAGAAGATTGCTATTAAAGCATATAGCTGTCATAGAGTAGAAAGTTGCGGTATATTCTAAAATTGTTTCATATTCATAAGAAATTATCTTTAATTTAATAATAGAGAAAACAATTATAATTCCTCATTATTCTTTTATTGCTTACAATAATTCTTAAGATCTTTACTGAATTTATTCATAATCTCGGTAATTGATACATACTTTTTTAAATTATGTTTAAGGTAATTATAAAGCCAAGACCTTTAAAATACGTTTTTCATAATTATAAGATTCACATTTATAAACGAAACTAAAATCTATTTCTCTGTTCCTTATTATGTGTGGTATGTAATTTTACATTCAAATTTTAATTTAAAAAAAGTCATTGTGTAGGATTCTTTATGAATTGATTTAATTTACATGTACAAATCAATATGAAGTGAATAATAGCAGCTATAAATTGCATCATTTCATATACCATCTACGCCGTTTATCCTTTTTAAAGGTATTTCTTGTTATTGTATACAATCGTGAAACCTATCATTTTTTGTTCATAGTAGAATTGTGGAAATGTGAAATTTTTATTCAAAACTTGGTATTTGATGGATAAACACAATTCATGTTTATAAAAGCAAACAAAATATAGCATAGTGTTAATTATAGAGTTCTCGTGTCATAAAGTTGGAGAAAAACAGGATCTCTCTTTAAAGCACCTGTGTATAATTCCAATAATCTGCCATATTGTATCATGATATTTCTATTCTGCACCAAAATGAATACAAGTCGCTGAAAGCTTTTATTGCTTGTAATTAATATCTTTCCATCAGAGAATATTGCATGGAAACATTAGCGACTCACAGAATAAATGGCTTTATGCTCTTATAATTGAGAACGTCTTCATTGACATGGTCGTTACTTGACATTATGATACCTATAAATAACAATATCAACAACATTAGGATTTTATAGCAACTGATTCACATTCAAGTACAAAGAAATACTGGAACATCATTATATTTCACGGGGTTTAAATTTCGCGTACTTCGCGATAGGAAAGGAGCACGAATTTATCCCCCAGCAATAACATACATTTGTATACGTACCATGGAATATCTATTTTTAGATTACACATCTGTGCGAATTTATGCTTGCGAAAAAAAAAAGTCTTTTATGTCGTCTTGGCGAAATTTGTTCCCTGCGAAGTTAAATGATTCCACAGTAGTTGTTAGTAAATATTATTTGATTTAATGAATATATGATAAATATTTGCCTACCGGAAAATGCAATGTTTTTGTTGTGTTTTTTATTTAGACCTCATCATTTCTAATTTTGAAATTAGACCAAAATGAGTTCATGAATATATAAAAAACTAATTTTTGCAAATATATGCAAATTAGCCACTATTATATTTTCAAAACTAAAATTGAACATTTGTGCATTTCGTGTTATGAAAGAGAAAACAAATTAGATCTTTTCACTTTAATTAGTATCAGTTAGTTTTATACAATACCATAATAATGAGGGTGAATATGACGTAATCAACTTTAACCTAGGCGGCCTACATTTATTTCAAAATATCAACTGCTCATAACTTTCTTCATGTTTGTAGTTTATGTAAAAACCAAAATGTTAAACAATATTGAATTCTGATGTTGCGTTATCGTTTAAAGAATCATGAATTTATGCAAATTCTATAGACTGTAATAGATAATGTGTTACAAAATGATTATTTAAGGGAAATAGAAATTACTTTTAAATCGACGAAATGTTTTATCATCAGAGTTGTTTTTCCAGAAAAAAAGAGTAATTAGGTTTTCTTAACATCAGTATCTCATCTTAACCATCAGTCAGCTATCTCATCATTAAGCAAAATACCTCAGCATTCTGCTCAGTTTTCCACCATATAGGATCAAAATCTTAGAATTCAGTTAAGTATCATTAAGTATCAGAATTTTATGCATTAGCATCTTACCTTCAGTTGAGTATCTCAGCGTTCAACATAGGGCATCTTAGCATTCAGCTAAATACATGTATCTCATCATAACGCATCTGTATCTTCGCCTTCGCAACTCATTACTACGAATCAGTACCTCAACATTCGGCTTAGTATCTCAGTATAAAGCATCAGAATTGCAGCCTTCAGCTGAGTACATGTATCTCAGCATTTAACATTTTCATCTTAACATTCAGCATCAGTACCTTAGCATTCAGCTTTCTCAGGTTTAAGCATCACCATCTTAGCATCCAGATTAGTAATTCAGCCTTAGTCCTCAGTACTATAGCATTTCTCTTAGTTTCTCAGTATGTCATCATTACGCTTAAATATCTCAGCATTCAGCAACACTATCTCAGCTCAGTATTCTAGCATCTAGCATCATATTAATGGTATTTTGCATAGTGATTTTTTAAAACCTAAACAAGTATAGGAATTCATTTTTATTGCAAGAGATGACTAAGCTGCTTTATATATCTAAGAAATAAGCTTTTCCTCAAAGAAGGTAAACCTAATACGCACGCCTTTTCTTGTCAATAATAAATAATTTGTTGGTTCATCTAGGTAAAATGCTACTGTGCATGATAATATTAAATTTACAATGTTGTAAAATGATATGAAATAGGGCGCACTTGGAGTACTGTGTTTAACATGCTGACTTCCCAAAGCGTTAGTTCAAGCTGTAAGTCTCGGGAGTGTAGAGAAGCGGAACGTTCCCACTCTCCTCTCAGATCTACTCTGTATGCTTCAATAACTATTCAAGGTTTTTGCACTGATATCTCTGTCAACCTGATCGTGTTCTTATAGCCCGCACATTCTCTAGGAGGGATTTGCTGTAACAACTTCAGGTGGTCCAAGCCGTACAGATTGAACTAAGGTCTCTTTTTTATAGTAGTACATAACCAATATATTCACATATTGTGGCTTTCGTAAAAATAAAACACGTTTGCAGTGTCTGCTATATCGACCGGTGTGCTGAAAATATATGGTTTTATTTTTAATTGTGCAAATACTCAAAGAATGAATAAAAAGACGCTGTTGCTAATAGTTTTGGCTCATAAAGTAATAATTTTAATTAACATTTGTCCAAATGTAACAAAATAATCGTTTGTCTCTTTTATAGACTCTTCGAATAATATGCTAGAAAAGCCGCAACGTCTTTTTCAGAAGTCCGTCAGTACAACTAAGGTCAAACAGTTAATAGCATTCTATCCAATAGTACATGTATTTATGAATATACCCTATTCATGGGATGTATACATGGCATGTCATTGAAAAGCAATTGGACCATCAAAATCTTGAACAGAAACCAGTCAATGGACATATGCATAAAAGACGCTATTAAAAGTACTCATCGATGTTTGCTTGTTTGTATATTTAAAATGTGCAAACATTTATCACTTCCCATCGCGACATCGTTGGTGGTCCAGCTGAAAGCCAGATTTCAACAGCAGCAATCGTGTTGACTTTTGTTTCTACGCATTGAAAACACTATTTAGCACACCCCACCAGGCGAATTCGTTCCGTTTTTAAGATGGCGTCCCATTCACTGCGGATTTAACGCACCGGGCGACCGCGCGATTTTCTAAAGGTGAACGGCTCTGTCAAATTAGCTTCGGATTGTGCTCCATCCGCTAATAATATTAAATCATAATTGAAACTTGTGAGGTGATGAATAAATCATCAGCATATATAAAAATATCCCATGGTTTGCGAACAAGCTGCAATCAAAAGCTTTCTCCGTCATGAATGGTGCGCTATTGAATCGGTCTATGAGATCTGCGTACAGTTCGTTAATCAGCACAAATACCACTAGTACTTCAGAAAAGAAGAAATAAGATACAGTAGCAAGAATGAGTAGCATTCATTCATTGACAGAACAGAGCTGATGTACATTACCGTTTTGTGTTTGTATTTGTTTGGCAGGGCGGCGTTTGGTGGAGAAGGTGGGGTGGGTGGGGGAGGTAGTGGTTTCCCAATGAAAGTATTTGATTCTACAAATAAAGTCTGAACAAAATCCTGAAAGTACTATCAATCAATATCAATATCTAGGTAAAAAGTCGGTAAGCAAGTTTGATCGAGAAATGTAGCTAAATACCCAAGCTGAGTCAAACGGTAAACCTCTAACAAAAAGAGGGTAATAGTTAAGTTGGGCATTGTCTGAGTTTACCTTCGTCTTCCAGTTGGGTACGTTTGACCATAATATTATGTGTATTCACATACCGGTATTAGTAGTCAAAACTTGATACAAAATGTGATACATTTAATACATTTAAAAACTATATATAAGAAGATGTAAAGCTGCCTAGTTTCTCGGGATTAAACCTGAAAAGTTCTTTAGCCTTCGTGAATACCTTGAGATGTTGATTATAGCCCGACAGTGCGTCTGACATTTTCAAATAGTCCGAACGTTGAAAACACTGGACATTCGCTGTCGGCTGATTCCAGTTTTGCTGATCCGACCGGTAAATAGTTTTGCAACAGATTTTCAATGTTTTGAACTCGGAAAGGTAATTTTTCTAGATAAGTTCTTTTTCACTGACACGTTGCATGTGTTTGTAATCTTTCAATATAAAAACAGTTTATTAATCATAAATCAGGGTTTTCTGGGATAGTGTATACATCAGTTGTATACAGGAACATGTGAAAGTAAACATTGAAGAAATTGTATTATAAACAAGTTGTACTGAATTAATTACAAGAAAAATTTATAGCATATGAGTGGTTTACAGGGACTGTCGATCGAAAAATCATGTTCGTCTGTTAAGCTGCAGATATATCAGCAACAATTTGCTTGGGCCGATTTCACTGATTTGATGTTGCTCTAAACGCCGCATAATTAACGTTAAATGTGACAGATATAGTAAGTACATTCTGGGGTTTCGCTGACATTTAACGTCACCTAATGAGTAGTTTTCAAAAAAAAAATCCCAGAGATTTTTGCAATCCAATCGCATGTTGGCTCGATTCGCACTTATATAATTCAACATAAATTTTCCTGTGCCAGATAATAGTACAATGTATAATTATACTTTAATGAGGATTTGACATTTTTAAGTTCAACTGACTTATAATTTATACCCAGTCATGGTCATATAGATGAATTAAGAAGATTTCCCTTGTCTCTGACTGATTAAAATTCACAATTGTGTACCAGCTGCTTTAAATTTTGACTGTATGACATGTTAGGTTAATAACTCCTGTAGAAATACGTAGATGACGCTAAGGTTTATCTCCCTTGACCAGAAAAATATTTTTTTATTATGTTTTTATTATGCTTTGTTGATAAAATAAATTCGCAGGTTTCTTAAAACTGTTATGAGCTCAATTTATATAGACCGACATTTTAATCCCCCAGCAAGAGTTAAACATTAAAAATTTTTATTACACATAACTTCCGAGATAAAGTTATAAAACAACATTCGCAGTAACACATAACAAAGGATGAGATTTAGAGTGTGAAACAAAAAGAAATTCTCTGTACGTGTATTATGCTAGAACGGCAGCAGGGAAAATAAATTGAAAATAATAGACAATTCTGGTATAATCAAGGAGCGCCAGTAGGCACTTCAACAGAATGAATATCAATAGGTTGCTGGTTGGATTCCAGGGTTGCGCGTGACCTCGTCCGATTTTCTTTATCACTATGAACTATTCGACAAGTAAGCTAGTATTTTATGTTGGGATGGCTTGACAGGAGTGATTTTGGTCTTTTCGCCGACTTTTACTTACAGTCGACAGCCAGGTTTATTTTAATTTCGCTACGTTGGACTAGGAGCTTCTGTTAAAGCGTATTTTTCGACTGGTAAAGAATATTATATACCAGAATTTGGTAATCGTTTGATCACTTGAATTTATTTCATACAGTTATTTGCAAAAGAAGAATGACTAAACAAGGGAACTAACTTTTCAGCGACATCTCGGTAAAGACAATGAGTTATCTACCGTTAGACACACAATACGATATTCCAGAAACTTTCAACATCTATATGACGTTTCTTCGGTGTATATGATTTGACGCTTGTTTTAGGGTTTCTAAGGATTTACAGAATTCACTGAGTTTTAAGTGCTTTGAAAGAAACAACGAAGCCCCAAGGGGCCTCGGAGACAACTTCATTTCTATGTACATATATCTAAATAATGTCTGTAATGCGATTTTTATTTCATTGAGAAATTCAGTATTGTCACCCTGCTAAACTTGTGTCTACAAAGAGAAATTTAAAGTAAATACTGAGATCAATTGATGTCTTTCAACCTAATCTGGAAGATCCAGTAATCTATCTGATACTATTCAACCGACACTCTCAACGTACAATAACTACAGGAGAAAATGTAAATAAAATTAAACAGTACTAAATTGATCGCGATTTCTTTCAGCAACTGCTCGAAACTATTTCGATATATCAAGGTAATGTTCTCAGCTTTAGATGGTTGTGCTGTGACGTTGTTACCAAATTTAGATGGCTGTGGTGCGGTATTTTTCTCAGATTTAGATGGTCGTGGTGCTAATTTCAAATAGGAAATTATCAGAACAGAACAGAACATATGTTTTATTAGACTTTGTACAAAGTACATCATCTTTGTAACCGCAAATACATAATAAATAAACAAACACATAGTTAAACACATATTATAGCAGAATATGGACTAGAATATCATACTGACATAAACATAGAAGATTAGGATGAACAACACCATTATAATATTTATTTTTATAACTGATTATACAAAGATCGTCTTATACATAATGCTTCTTTGACAAATAACGATAACTTAATAAGTTCTTGTTTATTTTCTGATTTTAACAACTCATCAAACTTAAACACAGATGTTTAATAAATAGGAAATTATCGAGATATTTGAAAGTATAACCGAAAAAGCATCTAGTTGTTTTTTCTATTAAACAACAATATGCAGACTTGATTATTGATGCAAAAATGTGTATAACACCTTTTTTTAGTAACACTTTTCAAAATGATGACGCGCATCATAAAATGAACGCAACATACTTAAACAGGGTAGTCCCTCTATCTCATCTAACTATTCAGGACTACAAATGTAAATGTTATTGCAAATTAATTCTATTTCACCTGAACATAAGACTGAACAAATAATGTTAATCTACAGATGTTTTAGTGATATCCAATAAAGATTCGTGCAGGTTATATGAGTACAACTGATTGTAAATTCTTTTTGTATTCTGGTTGCATACGCCTTTCATAGTCCGCCATTCAAGTTGTCTAATTAAATAAACCTAAAATATTTTTTATCTTTTATTGATTATGAACACGCTTTTGACAGAATTTCGAAGATGCATTATGGCTTAACATTATAAAAGCAAATATCTGTCGTAAATAATGATAAAAAATGAGAAGATCCTTCATGCCAATTAACATTCTTGTATGAACTAGTCTAGTTGTAACAATACTTCCCGCATTTATGCGTCCGGCTTGGTCTGAAAGAAGGGAGACCACTCTCATCTTTTATCTTTATTCTTTTTATTACTGATAGCTAGATTTACCAATGCGCAATATAAAAATAAGAAGTTGATGATGAATTCGGGGCAAGTTTATCTGATTCCGGCTCGCCCTCGGGCGGCCCGATATACGGTAGGAATTTACTATAAAACAGCGAAGAAAACCAAGTTAAGCCGTTTGAACGGAAGTTCGTGGTTCTCGCTTTCTCTATTGATTATTTCATGGATGAAGGAAATCAGTGTGGGAATACCCCTTTTCAATCCTTTAATATCATTGGATTATTAAATAGCAGCTAATCAAAATCGTTGTTTCAAAAGCAACTAGGCAAAAACCGGAGTTTCCTTGGCCTTGGTCATCTTGACGCTAAGATTTGTAGATGCTCTCTGTATCGCGCTAAAGTACGGAGTACGAACGTTTCCTGAGGTATTCGTCTCTAGAATATTTCGACCCATGTTTTATATAGACTCACGCACAGTTGAAAAATATATAAGAAGACGACATTCAATTAAATTATAAATGTGACGTCAACAAGTTTTAAGGAAGTTAAGATCTAGTAAGATATCTTAAATAATGAAGTGGTATCTGAGTTTAAAACATCTATTATCTCTGTAACTTTTCATTCAATTTTTGCACTGTTGTAAGGGTTTCCTCGGTTTGTGTATGGAAGTAAATTCTGTTAAAAGTCCATGGGTGTAAGTAATACATCATATGTTGCTCTCAAGTTGTATGCCAATGTTTAACCACATCAGCCCAATCACATTTTGTGATTATTATTACTATTACTTTGAATGTGTATTTGTATTTTTTTCAGTTTTGTGTTTAAACTGCAAAAGTATTGTAAAAACTGTTAGATTTTACTTTTTGTATCCACATTGACAGGTCTACTATTTAAATTCTTTTTTCATTTTTTTCGGCCATTGGCTTTCTTCAGTTTACAATGTCATTACAGGTCAACGTTCTCTGTCTTTCACAACACATATCTCTTAAGATTTTAATATAAAACATCCGATTTTAATTATAATTTCACTTAATACTCTAATTTAACTTTCTGCCTGACCTGTCGGAGCCCGATTTTGTAAAGTAAAATATTTTGGCCACCCAAAATTCTCTATTTGTTTTTGCATGTAAACATTTCAAGGCGTTTACATAAAGCCTCACCCACTTCGCTGTAATATGCTATACGAGCCGTCTACTAGCTTTTTTAAAAGCTATCCTTGTAGACAAAGTTTAAAGTCACATTTACTTAAAGTTTGCTAACAATTGTAATTCTGGTCTGTAAAAATGATTGCCATGCGTCATTCCCAAAACTAATAATTTTGAAAAAAAATAACAGAAACTTACTAAGACTATTTCAAACTGTAAATTAAAGGAACAATTATGACTTCTAGCGTTTCCAACAATATTTTATTATATTATATTAAATCCTATACCATACCGGTTAACAAATAAGGAAATCGGCTTAACTATATTCATTTTTACCGAAATTCAAAACAAAATGGCTGAACAACATGGGAGGCCAGAGGGGAGAATTTAGGCACGTTATTCATATTGACGGATGATCGTATCGTCGGCTTACTACTTTATCAAATTTAATGAAATTTCTTTCAAATATAGTAAAATCAATATATTTAGCTTAATATCCGAGTACAACGAAGGGAAAAAGAAAACCTACCCTTTAAAATATTTCTGCTTTTTACCACTTTTTTTTCTCACATGAGAGTCACTTTTGATATGAACCATTTTGTATATTGCCTGTTAGCCGTATCCATTGTAGGCATTTTGCCGATTTTGTTAATAGAATTGTGTTGAGTTGAGTTATTCATGGACATCGTAAATCTGAGAATATTAGACAGAAAACGTCATTCCTTCTGGAAGGGTTTGGAGCGAATATTCATACACTGGTATCAGAAACGCTGGATACTTACGCATTCTTTGCGATTGATTAACGTAATGAACTATATGTTTTGTATTAAGTGATATTAATGTTGAGGTTGGGAAACATTTCTTCTGTGATAGAACACATATTTCAGCAGCACGTTGCTGCAGTCAGGTCTAAATACTCTCTTGATCAACAGCTGCAGTATTTTAAAACAATATTGTCATGAAACGTACATTTATGGAGCATTCGCTTGTTCAAAGAGTTTCCAAGCGCTGCATGATTTTTGGAAATAGTATTGGAATAAATGCATGTACGTGATTTATACACCTTGATTGTCTTACGTTAGATTAGTAGAAAAAGCAAATTGAACAAAAGAAAAATAATTGTTTTGGGAAAATTCCATTGAAAATAACCATTCGCTGTTGTAGGTCACATTTTCGATGGATTCGGAAGCTTTTACAATGGTATCAATGATATGTCTTTGCTTTAACTCAAGTGTTCGCTAGTGCCTGAAACACCACACTCCTATTAGTGGAACCTGATGCGGGTCTTTCAAATAAGAGGAACACGGAGGAACCGTGTTTAGATCTGCACGTTCATGAGGTCGGACATAATGATTGTCAACACCATCAACGCCATCTTGCCGATTTTCTCAGTGCTATACAATTATTATTAAATAAGGCCGCCAAATATGTATTAAATCCCAATAAATCATTGTTAGCAAGGTCTGCTGTTTCCTAACCGCACATCGAGATGTCAGATGTCTCAACAGTACTCAATATATTAAATACAGTCTTTTTATGTAATTAGGTAATAAAATGCAAACGAGAATATTAACGCATTATTCAAAAAATACTTTATTACTTTAATATTCAACATGATAGAATCAATACAGAGTTGCAAAACGATTAAAACTTATTTTATTGCACATTTGAAGCATTTGACATGCTTTTACATGATGAATTATTATGAAGGCATGACAAGCCAGTGAGCAGATGAATATGTAACGTACATAATAGCTTGCACAAACAGCATTACACAGATGTTTACGACTGTGTCTAACGAGCTCGAACGATTGTTAACGTACTCACATTCCCAACAATTTTAGACTTCACAGGACCACATTATCAAATATAATACTAAATCACAATCCAGTAATATCATTAACATACCCAACCTTCTTAACCCCTCTTCTCCGTACATGATAGAAACATTGTCAATTCTTTGACATCTTAAGCACTACAAACACTATTAGAAAATCAAGTCACCGATCAAACAAAAATAAGTTAATGCTAGAAAAGTAAGTTATGTTACAATAAGGCTAGCATGTGCTCACTGCCAAATTTAACGTACAGGGTGTATTCTTTCATGGTCTCTTCTAAAGATTTTAACCAGTCAGGCTATCTGCTATATCCAACTTTGAACATTTGAAATTTGTTGTCAGTGTGATGAACCATTTAAAAAAATGTTGGTTTTCTTGATTTCAGTTTCTAGAGATTCATCATAGTGACAAGACATTTTAAGAAAAACATAATCATGTATCAATGGTTAATAAAAAATGTTAAATAACTTGAATTGTCCCAAGCGACAAGAAAAACGCACCTATTGACCTGGTAGCATTGAGTCGGCGTCGGTTGTTCATGTTTTCTTCGGTGTTCTTTGTCAAAAGTTAAAATAATGTAAAATGAAGATTGATCAAGATCATAAAACCAGAGAACCATGAAAGATACATCGTTATTGTACAGCAGCGATCAGAAAGAGGGATGGCGATAGATGTACATGTCTGTAGCGACCAGAGTGGGGTTTGTTGCATCCAATGGTTAAGGGTCGATATGTTCATGTTAGTAGCAGTCAGAGAGAGAAGGTTCCTTATTCTCGAGGTGGTGGAGTACATGTATTCATGTCAATACATCAACATTATACGTCAGCTGCATAACAAGTTTTTAACCAATACACATTTTGAGGTGGGAGAGCACACAGGCACTGAATTCAACTGTTCATATTTAACAAACAATGCACACTAATAATTCGATTCGAACTGGACAATGTTTGATAACTTAAACGTACAAGTCTGTGCTGATACAAAGTTCTTAACTGGATACTTTGAAATAGTTTTCGATGTTTCACATGCAATCTAAACTTTAGAAGAATTCACCTTACACATATATGAATCTTATTCGATGTATTAATGTTCGGGTTGTTCATATATATGCTAGCGATTCGATTGTGTACCATATGTTCTATCTGTATCATATCTGTGTTTACACATCAAATACTATGCCGGCGTGTTGAGTGTGTCCTGTACCATAGTAGGTACATCCAGTACATCATGTGTGATAACTTCATGCTCCAGATCGACGTCATAGGCATTACCCACCATTATCTTGTTGCGGCATTCACAAGTCTGAAATATAAATTGTTAAATCAAACTCTGAACCTCTGTTAAATCCGATCCTGCTTAGTAACAAAACTTGAGTTATGTTTTGTCTCATCAGTTAAACAATGAAGCAGCTCAATGCTGATGTCGTTGTTATTTTAGACTAAATGTACTTAGCAGAGCATTGTTGTTGGTCTTTTCGTATTGCTAATTTTGTGTTTGGTAGACAAAACTATATTTTTATTAGTTTTTGCTATTGTATATAACTTAGGTAAAGACAGAAACTACACTGTTGTCATTCTAATGTTGTTACATATTTCAATGAATGTGTATCGATCACATAAATATGTTGTTCTTATTGCCCTTACTGAGCGTTTTTAGCTACCTTGACAGACTCATCAAATAAATATGTCATCATCCATTGACAATGTTAATATTTATGCTAATAAAACATTCCTTGTTTATGGTATAGATCAGTCCAAATTATTGTCCAATTGTTGTGTAAGTTTTTGCATAATTATTACATTTATAACAGCTGAATACTTTTATTTTACATAAAAAGAGGTGACATTTTTGTTTGTTAAATGATCACCGAAAATATTGTAAAAAGGGTTTAAGTATATAAACTAAAATCTGGGACATATTAGTAATATGATATCTATTAAGAAAAGATTGTGATAAAAATTTATGATTTTTTTTGTAATGAAAAAAAGAGATAATGAGTTTTTCCACACACAAAGTCCGCGTGACAGTTTGACTTCGGGATGATAACATCAACATTATAACGAATAATGCAGTAAAGCCGCTGATTTCTGTACATGTCAACAACTGAAGACCATTAAAACCATTTCCTGAGATTTTAAATGTACAACGCAAAGTATATTTTATCATTTTTCATTATAATTTCGCGGCTAGAGATTAATACTTTATCTAAATCGAATTGCAAGTTTTTATTTCAGTTTTTGGTTGCCGTGTCTTTCATAAGACCACTCGTTTCATAAATCATTATTTATAATAAATATACAATCTGATTATGAAATCCCGTCATTTTTCCAGCAATAGCGCGCTTTTAAATTAATTTATTTTAAATAATTATATTTTTATTAAACATATTATATTGCATTAAAGAGTACAGAATATACAAGCATGTGGACATAAACAAATAACTTATTCTCCCAAATGGACCAGAGCACGTGTTATACCAACATCAGCAGACGGCCTTACACATCGCGTTACATTATTTTATTAAGCAAATCCAGACGAAAAGTTTTATTATAAGTGAAAAAAAAATAATTATACAAGTTAACCAATGAAGTGGTGATAACTATTAAGATACTTGATGAACACCAGTACAAAGTTTTATTGTTACACGAATATATGGATTTTGTCATCTTTTGATAGCAACACCAATTAACTCCCGTCGTAGAACTCATGTTTTTCCATTTCTGTCAGTCACTTAAAATGGGTACCTACATGTACGATATAAATAATGATGATTATGTTAAGATATCAATATTTTATTATAATCTCAATTCCAATGTAAAGCTATCAGAGCCCACCAGATTAGAATAATGTTTGTATTTATTTATTTATCAAATTGAATTTACATTAATTCAAAGATTTTTAAGCATTGCAAATAAAATAAATACACAACTAAGTAACATTTTGACTGGTGTTGATAACAAAAATAAACAATGTGTTCTTCAATTAATATGATTCATGTGATAGCAAAACTTCAGAGCGTATTTATTGTTCTTCATTACACAAATTAATAAGTAATGTATTCTTGATTGCAAAACTTTTTTTAAATTTTATTAAAACGATCGATCAATCAATCAATCAATCAATCAATCAATCAATCAATCAATCAATCAACCAACCAACCAATCAATCAATCAATCAATCAAGCAAGCAAGCAATATCTTTATTTCCTCCAAATTAGGAGAAATTAGGAAATTCTGTTCAAACCGCAGAAATTAAAAAAAATATTGCATTATAATAGTAATGATCATAGTTTATTTTACTCTGTTCAAACAACAGAAATATAAATAAAGTATCACACAGTATTTCACTATTAATAATCATAATTCAGAAAACATATCACATTTGATTACGAAAGCAGTTTAAATATCGTTGACTAATGTACAGAGTTCGGATAATATAGATTTGACTTGTGCATCTTCCTTTAAAGTACACAATATGTTTAAAGTTATGGCTCATTATTGATATCTAGACAGTCACGTGATTTTATAGTAAAAATAATGATCTACCCTTTGAGGCCTTTATCTCATTCAAGTGAGCCGTGAGAGAGAAGAGACATTCTAATGTCATCTGGTAACAGTTTTGTAAATACTATTTACCTTTTTAAAAAGACCTCACATGTTGTCTGTCTAGTTATCAATAATGTATTGCTTAGCGGGACCACACCATACCTGGGTCTGAGCTGCTTTATTCGACTGTGGTTGCTGTGATGCTGCCCCTGAGACTCAGTACAGTATTACAGATTTGTCAGTATTTTCTTGAACATCGTTGATGATAAATGCATGAATTATATAACCATCTCCCTTAGCAAATATGCAGTGTGGTGTGTGGTGACTTTAGGCGATATTGTTCCATCGGGAAAACAAGAGCCCCGAAAGACCTGATTCCTGCACTTATTGTGTGATTTAATCCAGTTTACAATCCAAAACAGCAAGCCAAACGCATGTTAACTAATGTATTTACATAATTGCATGTGTTTATACACATGTCCTATTCTTTGTTGTAATATGTTCATGTTGTTCAAAGGCATCCTGGGTAAATAGCTGTGCAAACTTTCGTTTAACACAAACAAGTCTTGCAGAAGCTGTCCAGAATTTCCTTTAGCATACAGTTCTCGTATTATCTTAACAGTGGACGGTTTAAACATACAGACTTGATCTAACAGATGTTCATGGTACGAATTATAAGTGTCCAGCAGTCTATACCCGTGGAAAAGGCCGGACTCGTTGTCTATCAAAACATATTGACCTGTCCGACTAGACTTCTCCAGGTTATGAATTGGCTTTTCTAACATTTTATGGTTCCATTTTAAATTAAACATGTTATTAACAACCCTATCTAAATTGGCGGATACATAATCAAATACTATTAAATCCGACCATTGCATTAAATCACACAGATCGCCCAGGGCCATGTCATACAACTGGTAATTTCCTCGGTGTAACTTGCTTTTCATGTCTTTCATTAGCGACGGCATATAAACGGGCTCTAGGGATTCAATCCACTTTGTCACTATAAAAGCCTTGTCTTCTGACCATTTGGCCGAAATTATCCCTTCTCTAATGCCCTTCCATTGTCGTGAATGGTCCATTGTATACAGCGTTGTGGCTGGGGTGTATTGCATGCCCAAAAGTTTCCCGAGGTAGTATGAAAATATTTCACCCTGTACTTGATCGGTATTAAGTCTATACCGTATACAAGCTTTAGAGGAGTCATTAAATACAACGAGTCTATTTTGCATACTGCCGCAACCCGGCTCAATCTTCACAATATCGAGCGTGTGAACTTTCCTCTTCCATTCATAGTGGTCATCCTTTGAGAAACCCTGAGGACACTTATTTACCAAAACAGATGGCCAAGATATTGCGTCTAACTCGCTGTTTTCATTAGCACCCTGTACTTTATCATTTTCAACCCAATATTCGGATATTTGTGTACTAAGGGATTGTCGAGATTTTATCACAGTGTTATTGTTATATTTATCAGCCCCATCTTTATTTATTTCTCGCTCATTGACAGCAAGTCGTCCATTGTTGCTTGGCAAAATATTTTTCCTTGTTAACAGATTAGACGATAGGTTGGCAAGTTTTTGTTGGATCAGTTCTAACCTGTTGGTTTGTAAATCCTCGGGACGACGATTTATTACAGATTTTGCGGATTTAAAATAATGTGTACTTAAATCCCGGTCTAATCCTGTTAACTTTGCTCCGCCATTTAATTCGTGTAGGTCATCTGGACGGGCTTGATTCGCATTTGTATTCCTGTCATTCTGATGCACAGATTCTGAGCCGATAACACCGGCTGCGTTATACTGTTCACTACTTTGTGCAGGCGACAGAATGTCGCCAGCAATGAGAAGTTCCTTGTCGAACACAACTGGAGCATTAGTTCTCTGGATATTTTCTTTCTTAAATGTTAGTTCACTGTCTAGGTTACTTCCATTAGTTCCTCGACTCCCTGAGCTTGACACATCAGCGGGAAACATAGTTACAGGAAGGTGGATTTGAAATCCCATAATAAAGCAGAACGTGAACATATATTTAAATCTCCTTTCCATTTTCAAAACTTTGTGACGAAAACACACAAATTTAGTTCGTATGTTCTTCTAAATGTCCGCTTTCACGACAATGAGGTTAAAGAACCGAATTTTGTTAATTCCTTGTGGTGCCGCTTGTCATTTTCTTCCGTTTACACTTATGGTTGGCTTTATACAATTCGCAGTACTTGAAGCGCCCCGCAAAGCTTAGAGGCGATATTCTAATTGGATCTTGAATATTTAATTAAACACTTCTCTTCTTTTGGTCTCTTGGTCGTTCTCTCACTTTTTCCTTCTCAATAACTGTCGGGGTCGATTTATTAATTTCTTCTTTTCACAACTTCTGTATAATACATTATTGTCACCAGGTTATTTTTGTTCCTTTACAAAAAATTCTCATCCATTAATCGAATGTCCCTAATGAATAATAGCTTCTTTTTCATATTCATATGAGCTTCAGTATGAACGTATACGTGCGTTTTCCGACGCTGAGAAGGTATATGGCATTGATTGATAAAGAGGGTTAGGCGTTTTCTTTGGGATTGAAAATTGCCTGAAAGCACTTGAAGTCCACTTGAAAATTGTTGCTTTGTAATTGCAAGGTAATATATATTACCCTTATGCACAAACTGTTGATATTCTAGTCTTAAAAAAGTGACATATGGCGTAGCAATGCTCTTATCTTTGCGTCACTTTAAACGAATATGTCTTATGTTTGGAGAGTTTGAAGAGAGCTCCCGATACGACGAAGAACCGCTTTAAGTCCTCTGTCACTCAGTTAATCCTTTCTCCAGAATCTAAAATCCTCTTCGTACAGATCGTGACGATATTGCTGATCTTGATGCAAATCTTTATTTGGCTGTTGGCGTCAGCTGCAGATATCGAAATGACAGAATTAATTTGCTTGTATCAAAATATCCAGTTTTTTCGGTTTATAGATCCAGACGGTATTGAACACTGCAAAATCATTTTATTTTCGCAACATTAATAATCCATGCTCATTTGATCATCATGTATTCTTAAGAAGCCGTCTGTCTAGAATTCCAGAGACTTCAAGCTAAATGTTATACTTTCGATTTTCTCTCAACTTGTTCCAATTTAATTAATTCTATCTTATTACGTGTGTCAACATAAACCAAAGTTATCTGGTAACTATTTCGTCTCAGTTGACTGATCACACTGCTAGTTTGTTATCATTTATGTTTTTATGAAACTTTTCCTTCATCAAATTTGTATTACAGTGATCCATTGACATGAGGAATGACAGTTATTGCAGTTTTTGTTTCTTTTTCCCACTTCGTCAATCTGTGCTCTAACAGTTCTCTAGTTGTTACGCTCCACTCGGCCACTTCTGTGCTTGTAAATCGTTTAATTTAATTCACGGTGCAACTTATTGCTATCCTCTGGCTAATATCCGCGTTAAGTGAAATTAAGCACATCTGTTTAATATATCCAATCCAGGACCTTTGTTTTTATACTGTTCGCATAAGTCTTTTTTCTTAAAACACATCGAACACTGAGTGCGAGTGTTCTAAAGTCTTTTCCTTATTGCAAAATGCTAGCACAACAACCGGCAGCAATAAACGACAAAAAGTATTCCTGTTGAAACTTCAAAACTACTGACCAAATGTCCCTCTTCTAACACGGCGGTCGGTCAGTGTCATATGATTGTCCGAAGTGACATGCGTGAAATTGATGACTATCTGACCGATCTACGCTAATCTATACCGACTGGGATCTTCCGCATCGGTGGACGCTCATTTCACATTCATTGGTTCAGAATCTGCAATTAAATAAGCAAATTGTATGATGGAGAGCGTTAGAGAGAATTAAAACTTTACATGGATGAAAGGCGCTGTAATTGATTCTCTATCATTTTACGACTGTAAATTGATGGTGAAAAAATAATGATAGGTTGCAAAACTAAAATTGTGAGTTTTGTTTTCTTTGTACCACTGAATTCAAACGTCTCGATGTTTTAAGGTTATTCTTAAAATTATAAATTGAAACAGTTGCAAAAACATCATTAAATACTTAAAATATTTTCTTTCAAGTATCCCAACATACTTTCTGCATTTAACCGCGAACATTTTCAATTTGCTAAGTGGGGAAGACGGAAATCAATTTTTGTAATCAATTAAGCTATCGTGTTAAGATGTTTGAAAGAAATAAAATCCAGAAGTTATTGCCGACGATCAATCCCTGCTCTCTCTCAAGTGAGAAGTTAAAGTCCTTAAATCTCATAAAATATTCTCAGCAAAAACTAGGAGTATCCGGTTCTTATTAAAGTTCTTACCACATAAATTGCGTTCACTTTCTCTTCAATCAGTCTATTTTTTGTGTGTTTAACATGCTTATGTTGTACAGAATCCTTGATTTAGTATTTTGTTAATTGTTTTGTCCTATATATACGGACAAATTGAGTTGGTACTTAATATGTCACTTGCAGATCCATACTTTCTGCGGGATGAATTTCCGCCCTCAATCCGCAAAATAATGTTACGCTCAGGGGAAAAAAGTCGCGGGATTTAAGGATACTCGTCTGGTTTTATTTATCCGAGCGATAAATATACGCGAAATTTCATCCCACACGAAACACAGTGAATTCGCAGTTCATATTTAAGTCATTATCCGCTTTTTTGAAAACTAAGTGGATACCTTTTATTATTGCTGCAATCTCTACAAATCCTGAATGTTCCCTAAAATATTTATTTCATATTATACTTTATAGCATCTAATATGTCTGTTTTAGTTCCCCGTTCTGACTTTCTTTGAAAGAATTAATTGGATTTTCGGCGCATTCTGCTGGATTAATAGCGCAAAGTACGAGGTGTATAAAATAATAAAAGAAGTTGCATTGTAACTTGAAATCCGATTAAAATTGAAAGGATTTATTTGCATTAAGCGACATTAAAAATGGATTTTGGCATTTATTTTAATGTCTCGTTTAAATTATGTAATAAACGTTAATGTGCATGTGAAATAAAATTGCAAGGAATGAATGAAAATGAAATACATTTGGTAATTGAGTATTTCGTTATATTACTTGTAAACCTCAAACTAAACAAGGGTTGATTTTAGTTTCTGTGCTGTATAATTATTAATTAGTAGTTTAATACATGCAGACATTTTTAAAACACTAAATATACTTTAAGGAACCTTGTTTATCGCATTCTGTGGGTCGAACACAATATTGTACTCATGTTGTTAAGAGTATGTACTTTGAACAAACATCCTTAAGCAAATCGAAACCGGAAACCGAAAATAATAATTTGCGGAACCGTGTTTCTCTTATTGTCTCATTCATTCAATACAAAGTTATTAAGCATTGAATCAATTTGTTTACCTCTTGCTTTTTTCGGACAAAAATGGTAAAATTAGTTTACAAGACTCAAAATTCTTTCATTTTAATAAAATAACATATCATAAGAACAGAACAGAATAATTTAAAAATAGTTTAATATAAATATATTCAAAATTTCAGTCGAGAAATGAGTTTAAACAATAATTTACCAATTGAAGGCGTGTCCCACCACGACTAGAAAAGTTGTCAAAACCCATTAAATGTTGAGAAGTTTTATGTAATAAATAAACCGATTTTATGTATAAAAGTTTTATATTGTATACATTGATACGTATTACATGCACCTTTAGTAAAAGCTGTATTAAAATTTTCGTAACAATGGTCTTTGTTATTACCGATAATTAAAAAAGTTAAAACCAAACTTACATTTATATTTTTATCCTTTTATTTTCTTCTTTAAGCTGTAAAAACTAGTATCCGGTTATATATGCTTTCAACATATGAATTGACTGATTTCAAATCATGGCTCTCTATATATGCCTGTTCAATAAACAATACTACACCTAATTATGATTATGTGACGGGAAGACAGACCTCAATTAAAATAGTGACAGTTAAAAATGTGTGAAGATGAATAAATGTTCATTTCCATAATTGAGCGAAATATAAATCGGAGGTGTCACTTCCGTGTGTCACAATATACCATTTATCATTCAGAGTTTTTCAAAAGCTGAGTACGCTGTGTTAATAGGAATATTTGGACGTTTGACTTTTGAAACCGGAGTAATGAAAAATTATTTAATGGAATATATTTAATTTCAAGATGGTATTTTCAATGGTGTATTTCTACATGTACATGCATTTAACAAGAAACGAAATTTAGGTTAAAAAATAAAATATATTTTTTCGACACTAACTTCTAAAATCTGCAAAATCATGATGAGAAAGAATTCATTTACCTCATAGAAGAAATCCATAGTTTTCATCATAAAACACTTTAGACTCATTTAATTGAATATTTTCCTGTAAATATAAACGCTGTAAATCTGATCTGCTTGTACGCTCAACTGCTGATTAACCAAATACAGCATAGCTTTGTATCGAAGCCGACTCTATCATTTGAAATATTTACTTAAAGCAATAGAAGAAAATTGTCACAATTTATTTAAATCTCGTAATAACATATTTCTGATTAAAGACTTTGTTTACCCAGTAGGGTCACAAGATTAGCGAGTTCGGGTGGGAAAATATGATAATATTTAAGCACTCAAGACAATGGTATTTAGTTATTTCAACTGATCTAACAAACCGTTCACATATTTTGCTTGTCTTTGCTAAAACACCATTGTTAAAGTAGCAATTTTATCATTTGATCAAATGTTATGTCCGCGGAATGAAATCCAATCTTAAAGGTATAAGATTTAACTTTGAAAACAAATACATTGATAGCCAGCTATGTTCATTGTTTTAAGGTAGTCTTTCTATACAGAAGTTCTGTAATAAACCATATGAAGACGCATATTATATATTTAATTGTAATGTATAGTACATTTCAATTACAGAATGGAATTCCAAAACCAGATTGTCATGTAAAATCATTAACTGAATTATTTTCATTACTTTATGTTGGTCCTGGCTATTAGTTTTCATTCTCAGACATAATTACGGCCATATTTTGAATCCAATATTCACGTATTGTTATATTTCTAATTATGGATGTATATATTTGAATGGTATTCCGAAATGTAAAACATGGATAAAAATGGACGTAAAATTAAAATTAAAAAATGCAGTCCAATTTTATTTTCCGTCTCTACGTAAAATAATTAAATTTAGTTGCGTGATTCGTGTTTGATCATCTCTGTGCTAACTAAGTGTCATCATTAAGCGAGCACCTGCAGGCTGATTTGTTCGTTGTCATATCTTCAATAAGATCTTATCAGATGTTTGCTATAGCTCTAAAACAATGTCTCATTTTATTATATCTTAAAAACAATCTGCACAATTTAGCCTGGTGATACATTATTGAATAAAACGTTTAATATCAGCTCACATTATGTCAGTGCAACCTACAATGACTTGTTTCGAGTTTTAAGTAGATAGATACATATAATTATTATATCATCTAAATCAGAACAATTGTTTAAAACATATCAAATGAACACTATTATACAAATATTGATGCACGAAAACCGTGTGTATAATAGACCCCTATAAGGCGTAATTATATACTGTATGAAGTATATGTCTCAGCGCACATGAAATGTCACAGAAATATGTCGTTTATATTATGATCTCGAGACATATGTGACAGACATCATGTGACATCTAAAACAATGAGACATACTCGTACATAGTAAATTAGTAACAAAAACAACAGCCTGTTTTTGGAAATTCAACAGGGTGCGTTTTTACGACATATCTTTATTTTATATTGAAGTATTTGGTGCTTATGTATTCTTCTGTTAACAAAAATCTTTGGACTTATTTTGTAATTTTCAAATGTCTGGTGCTCACGTGCTCATGCCCTACCCTTTACATCCTTTCGGATCGTCCTTTAATCCTAGGTCAATACGCTTCACACATTCATCAACTATATTTTGTACATTTGTTCATGTATCCCAATTTTTATATGTCCTCAATACAGACGTTTATGTTTGCCGTACTTATTTTCAACTGATATATACATTTAACATCCACAGTAATATATACATATACTTTATAGTCATTTTCTCTGATTGAACTTCTCTTATTCTGTGCGATATAGTATTAGTACATAGACGTATAAATAAGAGCAAAATTCTTGCGACAGACGACTGCAGCATGTGCATTTTGTAACACCATTAGACAAAGAGGGTATGCCTTGCGACATCTAATTAAAGATAAGCAATTGAGTTAATTAGAATCGAATTTTATCATTATTTTCAGGCATAGTATTATAATAAACTGCTACGAAAATCAAGGATGCGATTTGGAAAGGACTCGAGACCAGTTGCCCGCCAACATGTATTTCCATACGGTTCACAGGTCGTATCTCTCATTGTTGCTAACAAAATGATGTTTTCCTATCCTTACTTCGTATAATTAGTTAGATAGCATCTATTATTCACAATCATTTGCCATGAGCAACAATGAATCGGTCGTACCATGCATAACAGCATAAATTAAATTCTATTTACATATAATCACACGCCCCATCGTGTTTGAAATATTTAAATTAATAAAAATACGAATGATAGGTTAGCAAATTTACGGAAAAAAATGTTGCTTATGTATAGCATCATGCTCTGCATTTATATACGTTTATGTTAATTAATTCAAATAGTCGGGCGCTGGGGCGCACCACATTTTTTGCAAATAGCGTTTAATGTATATACACTGTCTGACATGAATTCACCTTACTTACCTAGGAAATAGACATGGGTAAAAAATAACACACATAGTTGAATTCGGTTTGACAAAATAGGATTTTTTGGAATTAAATAATAGCATATATTGTTCAATAATGAAAAAAAACTAAACAATAAATGCAACCCCTCTCACACAATCAGAACTAGAATTTAGCGTTTTATTGTACGAGGCAAACTTTTACATGTGCCATTCAACACGAAACAACTGTCATTGAAAGCAGGGTACATTGTTCTTGTCTTCCATGATTATTCTTGCTTTCTGGAAATGAACATTCAACAATAAGTTTGAACTAATTAAAGTCCAAATAAATAAATAATTATAAAATCTGGATAACATGGCGAATTAAGAGATGAGTACAGGTAGATCAGCAGCATTTACGATATGAGTGAACGTACGTTTTTTTAAGAAAGAAGGTCTAGATTATAGTTGATTTTGATAAATAGACAGTCACGTGACACTCATATACCTATAACGGATGTGGGCGAATTATTGTTCACACAATTATTATACATAAATTATTATTATACGTAACAAGGAATCCTTTTGTTGATAACTTGCCTGTCTACTTATCGCTAACGTACTATAAACTTCCTGTAAATTATCAATTTAAATTGTCGTTTACCCTTTGCTTCAATAGTCAATTTAACAAAAGGATAAATAGTAAATCTATTGTACTGACAAACATATATGAAATAGAGAAAGTGGGGTATACCCTACGATTAGTGTGCCATTGAGCTACGTCACTACGGTAGGGCTTGCCATTAAGCTACACACCGACGATAAAAAAGCTACTTCCATTACGATGAAGCAAGCAAGCTACGTCCCTGGAGAAGAAACATATTTACCCTGTTATTGTTTTATCATACGGTAATCAGGATCAAAT